>JAATLQ010034207.1:0-21524 GCA_013421005.1 Heliconius erato x Heliconius himera
CTTTTAACGTGAAAAAACGAATTATTGCTCTCAGTTCAGAGGCGGACACGGATGGGGTTGCACTCGACATGTTTACAAGACTGATACGGTCGACCAGGTTATCGGATCACTTCCCTCCAAAAATCAGTGTGGCCACCACATCCTAGCGGAATATCCCGCCAAGTTTCAAATTTTTCCCGCGCTCCGAAGCCGAATTACAAAATAGGGAACCTTACTTTTGGCGAGCCCCTCGTACTTGATGTTATGTAAATTTTATGTTTAAACTATAGTGATAATAATAGTTTCTCTATAGTTCAAAATGTCAAATACTTATTCACCATCTTTCTTCTTAACTAATTATTAATTTAAAAAAATTTACTTTCTATGTCACTTGGTGATAAAATACCTTCTTGCGGGAAGAAAGCACAACCACGTATGAAATATTATTTCATAATGTCAGTTTACTTTTGTGTACCAGTATTAAAACTACCGCCATTAAAAGCGCAGCTTTGAGTTCCTCTATAGAAGACAGTAAATTGACACGAGCTTTTAGGATCCGGACACTTTCAGATTGTAAATAAAGCCAATTTTTATATTTAAAGTTTAAATCCTATGTATGTATATGATCATGTATTGAGGCCGTCGTGGCGAATGGGCGACGTAACGTGACGGTTGTGGGATCGATTCTCTCTTAGGAGAATGAGTTATGGTTTATTATTATTTTCTCTTCTCCCGCTCAATACGCAATGCCTCGAAAATTCAGCGGAAAGTAAGGAACGGAGTGTCTTAACACTAGGATTCGTCTACCTACCCGACTATATACTATTGCGTGAAGTTGAAAAAAAAATTCTATATACTTACATAAGAATTTTTTTTAATATACCTATACTTTATCCGCTACATCAAGACGTGCATTGTACTCGAATAGGATGCGAATAAAATATTTCCTGTTATTTCCTACCTTATATTACGACGTAATTTGTCTCGCTCGTGACCTCTGGCTCGACCTTCGGGCTTAAACAGAGCACTCTGTTATCAATGACATGATAATAAATAATATTTGATTATTTTCCGTTGGAAATTCCTTTGATACAATAATGTATTGAGAAGTCACAATTATATTAATTTATATGTAATATAAATAAACAAATAATTATAGTCTATACAGTTGTTATAAATATTTAAATGTATCTGTATACATGAGGCCTGTCGTGGCGCGTGGTCGCAATCGTGTAACTGTAAAGCGACGGTTGTGCGTTTGATTCCCAATCGAGGAAATGAAATATTTACTATTCTTTTTTTTTTTTTCATTTTCTTGCTCTGGTATCAAGGCTAAGCGCGTCATTGAGATCCAGAATCCGGCGGAAAGTGAAGAACGGTATTTTAACACCGTGAAGCTGAAATAAAATGAACATTCATAAAGAGTCCTGATGGAAAAGCAAGTCGTCTGTACAAAAGAAAATCTCAAAAATAAAGAAAAACTAGATTCCATCGTACACTCGAGCACGTTCGGTTTCTCATAAGATACATCGAATCCATTACGCAATATTGTCCCAAGTCCATCAGCCCCCCTCCACCAGCCCACAATAGTAACAAAACAATGACTTATGACTCTTACGAGTCGACCATACGACGCTTTTATATTCTTTTATTGCCTCTAAATTCGCACTTACCCAGTCGCAAATATTTCATACGACGCGTCGCCTTTTCTGCATTTATCTTAAAATCTTTTCATGAGCGAACTTACTTACCTTTTATTGTTAGAAATTTTAGTGTTTATGATATTTTTATGTTTATCTGTGGTAAATCTATGTATAAATAAAAATTATGTATATAATATCTAAAGCTAGATTTTTTTGTTTCAAAGTAAAGTATAGTAAAAAGAATGCACAAAATAAATAAGAATTTATATAATTAATTTCTACATTTTCTTTTAAATGATATTTCATTTAAGTTAAAAGGTGTATCGCATCAACGTTACCACGTACTTGACCAAATTAATCATACATACATATCATCATACATAACTCCTCTTTCAAATTCAATATTCTCATAAAAAAACAAGGCACCTAATAAATTGATAACTTTGAAAACCGTGTAAAAATACCCGCAAGATATGTATGGGGAAGGGTGGAGAAAAACAATTCAGCAGCAAAAACTTATTCGCTTCGGTGGTTGACATTACGTGTGATATTGACTCTCGGGAACGTCGGGAACCCAATCCAAGTATATAATCTTGTATATGCAAATGACCTTTTTCCTTTTACAGCCAAATTCTTTACCGGGTCACGCCTTGTGGGTTGTAAAAAACCGGTCCGGTGAGTGTGGTGCTCTTGGAAAGTGTTCCGTATTGTCTACGGTTTCGTTTAATTTTGCGTATATGATTTTTTTATGTTAAAAAAATATATACGGACGGTATCTTGATTAAAAAAAATGTTTGTTTTTTTATATTACTTTCTATTTGATTTATTCTAATTGTGCTTTAAATTTTGTCGTAAGTAAATGTTAAAAATCAAATAAATCAGCTTCACGCTGTATCCCGTACTCAGCAGGGTAGACAGAGGGAACCTAGTGTAAGACTCCGTTCCCCACTTTCTGCCGAATTGTGGAGATGTTGCGTGTTAAGTGGCAGAACTCAACGCCGCGCTTTGCCTCGACACCAGAGCGAAGAAATGGAAATATAATTTAAGCAAATATTTCATCTCCTCGGGTGGGATCGAACTCACAACCAGTCGGTTTTACAGTCACACTTTGTGCCGCTGCGCCACGACTGGCCTCATTAATGCGTAAAATGTTATATAGTAATCTTTCTACCCTTCCTCGGCTTCCTCTACAGAACCCTGATGAGGGCGTCAAGAAAACAGTGAAATAAAATATATTCATGAAAAATTCCTGTCTTGAATTACTTAAATTTCTGTAGTTTCCTAGTAATATATTATATTATATTACAGTACCGTACTCATGTCACAACCATGCTGCCTTGTACATTGCGCATATTACTTATTGTATTGTTTTATTATGTAGCACTTTAAAAATATTACCAATTAGATATTTTTTTTAGTTTCTCACTGTATCCAGCACATAGTAGGGTAGGCAGAAGGAACCTGACACTCGCACTCCGTTCCCTACTTTCCGCCATTCTCGACGTGTTGCGTATTGAGATGCGAAACTCAATGCTGTGCTTTTACCTCGTTAACAGAGCGAGAAGTTAAAAAAAATTAATTCCCCCGAGTAGGAACCGAACCCACAACCGTCGCGTTGACAATCGCACGCTTGTGCCCCTCCTCACGCCCCTTTTGAAACTATAATATAAACAAAGTACATAATTCTTTACAATGAAATTGCATACCCACTTTGAAATATTATCTTGATTTTCACAAGATGGCTCTAACTAATTGTTTTAGTTGTGGTCTAAATCCTAACCAGGAAGATCTTCTGGGTGTTATTGCCAGCCAGGTCGATGTATCTCAATTCGTAGAATGTAGATAAAAATGTGATTGCGGCGGTAAATAAATGTCAAACTATTCACACGTCATTTCACACGAAAAAGGCAATTGATGGCGAATCTTAAAAATAAAATCAGCTTCACGCTGTATCCCGCACACAGCAGGGTAGGCAGAGGGAGAGGGAGAGGCTTGTGTTAAGACTTTCCGCTGAATTCTGGAGGCATTGCGTGCTGAGTGGCGGAGCTCAACGCCGCGCTTTGCCTCGACACCAGAGCGAACAAATAAAAATCTAAATGTAAATAAATAGTTCATTTCCTAGAGTGGGGATCGAACCCACAACCAGTCGATTTTACAGTCACACTTTGTGCCACTGCGCCATGACCGGCCTCAGCCGCCTTAAAAAAAGGCCTCAAAAATAATAATTATAAACAATTAAGTTTTTAACTGCTTATAATAAATAGCAATGTAACTTAATTTTACGAATAATATTTTTACAGAATATGGCAGGACGTGTAAAGACATAGGATGTCTTAACAGCGAAGTGTGCGTGCTAGCTGAAGATCCATGCAGTTTTGGTAGAACGTCTGACTGTGGGACCTATCCGACTTGCAAGAAGAAGTCGCAAGTTGAAGGTAATATAATGTTTCAAATGAACTAAGACTTTTTTATGTATAAGTTATAATAAAACTTGTAAAAAAGTTCTCTCTTTCAGTGATTGATTATTGCATTTTATTGTTTCTCTGAAAAATATTTTCTTTTTTTCAGGTTCCCACTCGGAACCAGCGAAGCCAACTGTTCCCAAACCACAAAGTCCTACACGAGACTTTGATTCTGCTCCCAACTATCCTGCCCCGGCCCCACCACCCAATACTCATAGTGGATCTCCTTACGATAATACTAATTTCGGAGGCGGATCACCTAATGGTGGTGGTTCCTCCCATGGGGGCTCCCCTTACGGTGGAAGTTCTAACCATGGGGGTTCACCGTACGGTGGATCACCTTATGGGGGCAGTTCATCTAATGGTGGATCACCTTATGGGGGCAGTTCATCTAATGGTGGCTCACCTTACGGTGGATCACCGTATGGGGGCAATTCTTACAACGGCGGCGGTTCACCCTATGGCGGTTCGCCATACGGAGGTAGCTCCTCCAATGGGGGCTCCCCTTATGGCGGTACTTCACCATACGGTGGCTCATCGAACAGAGGGGGTAGTTCACCCTATGGCGGCTCCAGCTCCGGTGGCACTGGAAACGGGAAAAGCCCATTAGATAGCATATTCAACACATTAAACAATTTCGCCAACGGTCAACCCGGACAAGGAGGTCAAAGTGGACAGGGCACCAACGGCTTATCGAACATATTTGGCAATATTCTCGGAAATTTGTCCAAAAGTGGCGGTCTGAATAGTTTCTTGAACACCAGACCTATTATGGAGAATCCGAATTACTCGTCCTACGCCTCTAATGCAAAAGCTGACGTTAGATCTTCCCAGTCTAACCCTAAACCAAGCAATTATCATAGCGGAGCTACCTCAAGGAAGCCTTATGGCTGGACTTTTAGGTAAATAGACACCTAGAAGCAGACACTGTTTATTGCCTTGCATGTATATTTTTCCAAAATGCACTCTTTTATATGAGCAAAATAATATCTAAATGTAACAAATCAGTTTTCTTTTGGTTAAGGCTTTGCAATTATTTCTTTAATTTTATATAATTCTATTTTTAAGATAATACTCCTTTGCTTACTAATCGAATACTCATGTTAAATGATTCAAAATGACGCTAGTAATAAGTTCTTTTTTCCCGAACTATTTACACTTACTATAACTTATTTAATACAAATAACAAATTAACTAAAGCTTCTAAATTTTGTTTTTAATGAGAAATTTTAATGAAAAGCTATACCGCCATCTTGGATCGTTATTTTGAAATAGCACAGAGGCTTTTATAAAAAATACTAAACATTGGTTGAATGAAATCTATATTATTACTTTTAAGTTGCTATTATATTGTACTATGTTTGTTACTCACTTTTTTTACTTTTAAATACTTAGCTAAGTTTAGATCTGAATCTCTTTTACATTAATAATAGCATGTACTACAATAAGCACATTGTATAAAATCACATTTTCTATCATTAACTGTATAAAAAAAAACAATATGACGTAAGAGTTCCAAACATTACATTCAATTTATCACTTTTTTTCTTATTTAAAAACCCATGCTTATATTTGCAATTATTTTTTTTAATTAGCATAAGCTGTAGTAAAGAACAATAAATATGCTTTAAAGTGACTGAGATTGTTTCCTATCAAGCATATAAACAAAAAATTATAAAAATTAAGTAAACATTTTTTATGTAAACTTAACTTAATATTATTTTAACTCTAAATCTACACTATTTGCACCCTATCCCTATCTTAATCTGCTATTTCCTCTGCCTTAAGGTTGCCTGGCAGAGATTGCTATTAAGCAATAAGGCCGCCTTTTGTACATTTATATTTTGTTTTTATTATATTTCTGTATCATTTCTTGGGTGTACAATAAAGAGTTATTATTATTATTATTATTAATAAGACATAACCAATATTTTAATATAATTTATTTAAACTTTGTCTTCTATGAGCTTTGTTTGTTGATTATCTTTGTACAGCTTTAGCTTTGCCCACAATCAAAATATTTTTTTGTCACAGATTAACTGATCAAAAAATTTAAAAATATATTTTGTTTATTTTAACTATCAGGTAATGGCTTTTTAAATATTTCCATAGAAAAATATGTAAATTGTACAGAGTATGTTATAGGCTTAATGTGTTTTTTATTCCAGTATGACAGTGACATTGACGTACCTGATACAACTGTACATCCGGACCGTGATACTGAACTAATTTATAAGAAAAAAATATTTTAATTATTATATACTTTAACACAAATACCTTTATAAAAGTTGTTGTATAATATTTATTATTACAATTAAATATTTTATTTTATATATTGTATTTTTTTTAACGTGACCCTTGTACATGATTTACGATATTTATGAAAATAGACAAAAAGTGTGTATGTACAGCCGCATACATAATATATACGGAGGAAAGCGTCACAAAGTGATTCTTTCTTAGAACTTTGTACGCATATTCTTAGATGTATTATAAATGGCACAGGATACTTTTTATTTTATAAAAAATATATATTTTTAACAAAATTATCCTTTGGTTATAATATAAAAATAAGTTTAATCGAGCAGTCCCTAGTAATAGATAAAAAACAGTGTCAGGAAATGAAACGAAAACATTTTACTAATTATTATATTAATTCAGATCCCAAAAATAATATTTAAAAAAATATAAACTTATTAAAAATAAATTAAAATACAACAAAATGCAATTGTTTACGTATAAATTGATCATTGACTATAAATATAACAGTGGCAGTACCCAGTTTTTTTCTTGAAAAAATTAAAGCTACATAAAAATAGAAAGTAGAAGGCATGTTTGAGTAATTTTTCAAATAATATTAATTCCCACGAGTAGGAATCGAACCTACAACCGTCGCGTTTACAGTCAGACGTTGTTTTCCTGCGCCACAATGACCTTAACCAGATATTGAAAAACAAAGGACAAAACACAAACAAGCCAAAAAAAATTCTCTTGAGTTGTCGATTTGAGTCTTCAAGTCTCAATCAATATTATCTGTATATTTATAATGTATCCCATTAAAATTAACATCTTATTATATAAATGCTTAAGCTATAATTATTTTAAATTGACATTGTTTAATTTGAAATTTAAATTTTGTATTTTACATAGTTTCCATCCAAATTTCATTAATTATTGGTATAAATAATGTATGAACAAAATTTTATTATCTATAATAAAAAAAACTTTGTGTTTCTTTTCAAGAACTTTTTGTTTTCTTAAATATTTTGACATCTGTAAAATCTATTGCACTTTTCCCAATCATAATTAAAAATATTACGATGAATTTTATATTAATTCTGTCTATATAAGCTGAGAAATTGTCTTAGAGACGAATATAGTTTAATGTTTTTATATAACAATAAAAATTAGGGTTGTAATATACCTCAAAGAAAAAAACCCTTATAATATCACTTTGTTATCCGTTTGTCTGTCAAGACTATTTTTCTTCATCTGACAACCGAAGTTTAGAAAAGAATATAGCTAAACTTAGTAATAACAACATGGGGCCGTTCAAGTATTACGTAAGCAGTTTTTTTGCAATTATTGACCCCCAACACAACCCCCCCCCCTCCCTATGTCATCAAAAATAAGCAATCCTCTTACACATATTTCATTGAAAACATCTAAAATAAGCAAACCCAAGAAGCCCCAGGCCCTCCTTAAAGTGCTTACGTAATACTTGAACGGCCCCCATGACGTGTTTTAACATTACCACTATAAAATATTTATTTTCAAAAAGATAAAACAAATTTAGTTCTAGTCCAAATATTCTAACATTTTAAAACTACTGCAACCAACCATAAAATTCGATCCATAATAAATTACAAATAAAACTCCCCATAACATAGAAAAATTAAAATTACATTGTATGTACTAAAAATTTGAGGAATTCACAATTTAATACTAACTTATATTATCAGTCACCTAGAAACAAATGAGCATAGATTACAATAAAAATTAAAAAAATATATATGATCATTTTAATTCTTGCTTTTTCTCTTCTTTTACTTTCTTAGGTCGTACTGCTCTATGCACTTGATTTAGAAATAGGCCAATTATTAAGAAAATTAACCAAACTCCATACCAATAGTGGTATACAGATGTATAGTATATCCATATTCTATCAAACGTTAGTAAAAGGAAGGCAGCGGCTTGATACGACTCAGAGTGTGATCTCAGGAACCACATGATGAAACCTATTATTTTCTTTTTCTGAAACAAAATGAATTTATATTTTATATAATAAATTTGAAAAAAAAATTTTTTTTTGATACTGATTATTGTTAAATTATTATTTGACGGAGTAGTTTAAAGGTGAAATCTTTGCGCTGTGATATAGTGTCTGTAAAAGTGACAGTATCTCCTTCGAGGGAATTAATTATTTTTTATTTTCTTGCTCTGGTAACAAAGCAAAGCACGGCGTTGAGTTCCGCCTTTCAATATGCATTATCTCGACGATTGGGCTGTGCGTAAGGTATGGGGTTTATCTTGTTAAAATATTTGTGACTAAAAAATATAAACATGTCTTTTTGTATCTATATATTGTTTAGCCACACTAAACAGGGGCACTTTTATAAAACAAAAGAGTACTCTAAGAGTAATGGAACTCAAATTCTCCAATTTATATTTTATTTTGCAAATGACTAACAAACAAAACTAGCACATATAAAACAACTTATAAAAGCCCATTTGTCACCATAATATAATCTGTATTATTGTTATAATTTTTTAATTAAAAAAAACAATTTATTTACTTAAACAGATTATAAATGAAAATGTCTTACCATGCCAGTAGCATCTTTATAATACAATTTATAATAAATATCTTCAGCCATCAAATAGAAGGGACAGAAATAAATGCAGAAAAAATATCCAGCATGGAACCCGTGCCATATCACTGACACAAAAAGTGCTGCATGAATCCTGAAAATAACACACATACATACTTAAATTAAAATTATAAATGATCGCTGTCTGTACATTTAGATTATATGAGAAAATCTATTGTTGGGGCAATTTTTAATAGAACGCAAAATATATATTTTTAAATATTTGTTTGTTTGTGCGTTTCTTCAAATCAATATTAGAATCGGCGTAACCGATTTAAATTTTTAAACCGATGTCCACTGTTGTATATTGGAAAATGTTTGTTTCATTTAAATTGGTTCAAAAAATATATATCAATATAATAATGAATTTGGTTCACCAAAATTGTTACAATTTTTTTATCCAATTTGCCAAAACCTTAATTTTTAATGTGTGAAGTGATAATATTGGATTGTTGGAGGATTTGTCAAGACAACATTCCACACATTGTTATATGAATTGGCAAAGAGATTAATTGAAAGATTCTTCAACAGATGGAATTGAGGCCAGTCGTAGCATGAACAAGTCGTGTTAAGACAAAGCGCGGCGTTGAGTTCCGCCCATTTGACGGAAAATGGAGAAACACTCCATGTTGTAATACTAGATTCCCCGTTTAATCTGCTGTATGGGAGGTACAGTGTGAATCTGATAGATTGATAAGAATATGTTATTGATAAGAAAATGAAAAGACGTTTTGCTCAATGATTTGGTCTTAATAGATTGAAAGACTATTGAATGGTAATTTATATAAAATATTTGAATCTTGCAATATGAACTCACTTCAAAACTTTTACAGGGAACCGTTTATACACAACCATTGCCACCCAATATTGAACTGCCTTGTTCCATACTTTCATGGAATCACGTAACGTGACCACCGTCTCACATCCCCATACATCCATCGATTCTACTGTGTGGAAGTCATATTCAGCTAATTTGGCTTCTTCTTCAGACCTGAAATTATATAGCAAAATAATAATATTGGTCAAGAGAATTTAGTGTTAAGATACACTGTTTTCAGCTCGCCTCCCAGATTCGGGAAATATATGTCTGAGGATAAATAATAAAAATAGAAATAATTTATTACCCTGATCAGAAATTGAACGCACAATCATCACACTTAAAGCCAGACACACATCCACTGCGCAACAATGGCCTTAAAACAAACTATTTTTACTATTAATTTTACTAAGCATTTCAATTATGTAATATATTGTACTGTTTACTATCACTTAATGTATTGTACTGTTTACATTTGCTTAGTTAAGTAGCAAGTACACACTATGTTTCAGAGTTAGAGATGTTTTAATTTTCTATGCTGTATTCTGCATGATGAAATGTAAATATTAAACAATCCATTCCTCTGAATGGGAATCGAACCTACAATCGTCAAGTCTTCAACAACACGCTTGCGCCACTACAGCCTCTAATATAGACGATGCTAACAAAAAGAAACACATACATTTCCTTCAATTTCAAGTAATTAACAGTAGGTCCGTGGCCGGCTCTGTTCCTGCCCTGTACCGGATAAGCTCCGAGGCCAGCCGACGTACAAACACTTTCAGCCAGCGTCATGCCAGAGTATATACGCTGCCTGAACGCCGCAAACAGCATCCAAGGGTAAAGCATCCTGTATATGAAGTGCCTGTTGTTATGGCCTTCTGTTAGTATGTACTGGAAAATTACGCGATTATTACACTTTTTATATGAACCTTTTGCTTTTAAATTCACGTTCACATTTTGCGCCGAATTCTGAGGGTATTGCGTTTTGAGTAGCGGAACTCAACGCCGCATGTTTCCTCGCCAACAGAGGGATGTATAGTATCGAACCTCTAAACCAGTCAGGTTCACAGCCACACGCTAGTGCTCTGTGCCACGACTGGTATCTTTCCTCTCTGGCTTTATGAATGTGTTTAACCAAACTAATCGCGTATGTTTAGTATTATATATTTGTGTGACCCCTACTTCAAAAATACTACTAAAGGTTAAGCGACTTTGAACTTTGCCGCCAATACCTACGAATCAATTTGCGGAATGAGGCGTATGCGGCGGCTTCCCTTTGATAGGTTTATATCTGCATGGATAGTACTCGACAAATGGCATTTTATTCTACACCGGTAATTTTACTGTTTATTCTGTTTGAAATAATGACTCCTAGCTTAGTTTTACTAAAAAAAATTATACTTACATCTAAAGGCCATAAATTAGAGAAAGCCAAATATAAAGATATATACAGGGGTACAATTTTGAGAGTATTGATAGTGTAACCAAAACAGTCCACATATTTACTATAGGGCAAACGAAAGTAGTCATCAAATGTTCTGTATCTGTAATATGGACCTGTAAACAGCATTATGTTAGTAAATGAAGTAATTTTTTTTAGTCTTATGTATTATCCTGCAAACAACAGGGTAAGTTAAGAGTGGTTGAGGTTGACTTTTTTTGAACTGAAAATAAATGAAAAAACTCTAAGCTGCATTTTGTCAATCCGAGCAGGTAAGTAAAAGGAATTCTTTCACCCAAATTGAGATAGAAATCACAACTATATTTTTTTAATAAATAGTATATGCTGTGTAGTTATCACTTACACACCACACAGCATATCTTACAGCTAATTAAGCTTATTTAAAACTTACAATACCTGTCAATAATCCAATATAATTAAATGAGTAATGAAAGAGATCAATAAAATCAGGGTTAATCAATTCTAAGAAATCATCATCTCTATCTTTCACTGGCTTTGCTTCTCTATCTTCCTTGCCTTCTTTTTTCTTTCTCTCAGCGACAGCTAGCCAAGAGCCATTCATTTCGAATGCTACTCCTACAACTCTTAACACCAATATCATTTCAATCAGATTAGTTTGACCCGAGGATGGAGAGAAGCCAAATTTATCAGCAAGACGGAAGAAGAATAAATATTCAAACATAAGAAAGAATGTCACAACATGACAGTATCTGAAAAATTATACAATTAATTAAAAATTTTAAATACATTCTGTACATTCAATAAATGTGATAATAAGAAATAGTATGATTGTCACTAATGAATATATGCAAATGAGTACGAAATTAAGAGCAACCGACCTTAAAGTATATGGTAATAGAATATTTCGTAACTATAATTCATGCTTACTTGATTGTGAATACTTTTATGGAAATAATTCCAAGTAAAGCTGATAATATAGGATGAACAGAACTGTATCCTGAGACTATTACTATTAATGTTAAGCCCAAAATTGAACCGCCCCATTTTTTTGCCTCAACTGTCTTTAATTTTCTATAGTATGGACCAATAAAAACACTAAACAAAAGTAATGATAAATATATGATATCATTTAAATTTTTAGTTATGAAAGACAACATTGTAATTTAGCTTCAGTTGGTTTTATAAAACAAGAAATTTCACACGAATAGCAATTTATTCATAAACTGTTTAACACTACGTTTAATAAAACGAATGAATACACAAGGATTGAGATAGATACACATTACACACATGACAATTGACAACACAACTGACAGATATTTTTGTAGATGATATTTGTTAACAACTTGTTATGCCTATTTACTTTTGAAATTTAGGCGTGTCAAAAAAAACTATAAGGATGGAAAAACTAAAGATTGAAAGTTTAATTCCAAGGCCAGTCGTGGCGCAAGAACACAAAGTGTGAATGTCAATGCGACAAGCTATAGATTCGATTTCCACTCTCTCAAATTCAGGAGTTGAAATGTTTAATATTATCATTTCTTCGCTCTGATTTTGAGGTAAAATGCGGCGTTGAGTTCCACAACTCAGTACTTAACGCCTCCAGAATTCGGTGGAGAACGGAGGGTCTCTCTGCTTACTCTTATGTGCATGTAATACAGCGTGACGGTAAAAAAAAGTAAATCTTGTATTTTAAGAAAAGATGTACATAAATTACTACTTTATCAAAATATCCTGGTTTTTTCATTCATCCCGTGATTCCGACTCACCATGTCTTACCTCCTTGCATGTATTCCGTTTTAGATCTCAGATATGACAATCCTAAAAACCATAAGCAGCAATCATAAGCAGAAATGACAAAAACTATAGTATATTTGTCAAATGTCAATTGTCAATTCCAAATTCATTTTATTTTATTGATTTATGGAAGAGTATAGCGCTCAACATGACAAGTAGAGTATTTTTATTTTTGTTTGATAGTGAATAACTAATTCAAAATTAAGTTACGAACAAAAAAGGAAAATTGATGCAATAATTACTGAAAATTAGCTTGACAGTATGTCATACAATAAAAAGAAAATTAATTATAGTAAATATTCATTAAAATTTACAGGTGCCGTTAGAACATATGTAAAAGTAAAACCTAGTTTAAAAGATGAAATTAGAAGAGATATAATAAACAACCTGAATATTAGAATTGGTTCGGATATAAATAATTTGGTGAACGCTTACGAAATTGAAAATGAATTATTAATTAAAAGAACGCACCTTGAAAATAGTGTAAGTACAAAGTTGTTTTTTTTTTATATATTTTTTTTATAATTATTATCAGTTTAAGTTATGTATATAAAATTTCAGTTACATGCTGTTAGTGATGAAGTTCCAACAAAATTATCATCAGCTATAAAGAAAGCTGAACGAAATTCCAAACAGATTGAGGCAATTAGAGAAAAAATGGATGTGTTGGTAAAAAAAGTTGATAGTTTTTTTACAAAAACCCAACCACTGATGACAGAACTTGATAAAAGATTTTCTGCTATTCATAGACTTGAAGAAGTTCTTGCATATTTCCAATCATATGCTAAAGTTGAGGAATTAAGGTTAGTATCAATTTTTTTTTGATATTCAGAACATTCATGTTTTTATTTCAAGGATTTATATATTGATATATAATACATATAGTGTGAAGTTGAAAAAAAAAACATTATATATATAGCAGAAGCCAGAAGGAGCATAGTGTTAAGACATTCTGTGCCCCACAGTTGAATGATGAAAATTAACTTTGTGCTTTTGTCTTGGCCCCAGAGAAAAACATAATAAAATATCAATAAATATCAATTCATTCCCCCAAGGGAGAATCAAATCTGAATTGTTTTGTTACAGTTACACACTTCTCTCCCTGTGCTTGTAATTTAACATTTTTTAAGGTAAGTAAAAGCTATTGCAAATGAATTAATAAATAAAAAGCTTTTATTTATAGTAATCAAATGAAACAGTGTAAAGAGGATGAACAACTTGTAGCCTTATATTCAGAGTTGAAAGAAATGTGTAACAACAACCAAAAGGGCCACAGAGGTGCATATATTAAAGAGTATACACATTACTGGCATAACATTCTAAAGGATAACCTTACAAGGTGACATATCTGTATTTTATAACAATTTATTAAATTATAAGCCTTATTTATAAAAGGAGCTGTCAATAATAATATCTTTATTCTAACTTTAAGATTTTTTTAAAAGAAATTTAACCTATTGCTTGGCAGAGAAAAGTTTAAGATTACATACATTACATATATACAGTAGTTCAATGTCTCATGTTGCCTTTTATAAAACATTGGGAACCTAGTCAATGATATTTATTATATTGATCTCAAATATAACTGTAATGACTTATATGTATCATTAGACATACTTAACTATAGTTATATTAGTTAGCTATAGTAAAAAAAAAACATTTGAATAAAGATTTAATAAAATATTTTTTCTTTGTATTTACAAGAATTACATTTCAATTTTTCATATAAATTTTTTAGACATTATGAGGAAGTTCTAAAACTTCTTAACTGGCCGTTTGGTTCAGCTACTGAAAGTTCACCTCCACCAAAAGAAGTTATGAATAAATTTACAAACTTGACAAGATATCTGTTTCTTATACAAGAACCTAGGGATATTAAATCTGAAACTGTTTCTGGGGATTTTGCACAAGGTATGTATTTACAACATATTTTCTTCTAATCATGTAAAATTTTATTTAACAAAAATAGATAATTAAATATATAAATAAATATACTTTGAGGTCATCATGGTGCAGTGGCACAATAATATTATTGTAAATCCATCAGTTGTGAGTTTGATCCCCATTTAGTGGAATTTATTATTATTTTTATTTCTTAACTCTGGTAAGAAGGCAAAGCGCGACGGTCCCAAAAAATCTGTGAAAAGTAGAGAACAGAGTGCCATAACACTAGGCTCCCTCTGACAACCCTGTTAAACATGGGATGCGGCACTAAGCAGAAAAAAAACATGTGAAATGATGTGGTTCTTTGATTATATAATTCCAAGTGTGCCAGTTGTGCACATATCGCTTGCTGATTTACTGCACACTGATTCACCAATATCACATTGTATGAAAAAAACAAGAAGGAGGTTAAAGAACATGTATACAACTCATTCTTTCTGGTGTATTGCTGTAAATATGATGCGGTTGTTCTGACTCCCAGTCAAAGGAATGCATTTCTTTCATTTTCTCAGCTTAATAACAAAACAAAGCACTTCATCAATTACGTTATTACACACATGAAGACTGGAATATTGGGCGGTATTAATATTAGATTTATATTTTAATAATTAAAATATTTTTTTCATGTCTTCTTTTTATATTGAACCAAGATTTTTTTTATGTGAAATATTTAAGTATATTCATATATGTTTAATAAAAACCTCAAATTATAGTCTTCATTCATTTTAATATTGCATTGCAATCAAAAAAAATTAATAGGCCAGTAGGCCAGTCGTGGCGCAGGGGCACAAAGTGTGACTGTAAAACCGACCGGTTGTGGGTTCGATCCTCACTCGAGGAGATGAAATATTTATTTAAATTTATATTTCCATTTCTCCGCACTGGTGTCGACGCAAAACCCGGCGTTGATTTCTGCCATTTAACAATGTCTCCAGAATTCGGTAGAAAGTGGGAAACGGAGTGTCTTAACTCTAGATTCCCTCTGCCTACCCTGCTTGTGCGCTGTATCCCAGCGTTAAGCTGATAATAATTTTTATATTTTTAAAATTTTAGAACAAAACCCATGTCTGCCAGTAAAAATACTATTAAGGCCGTTAAAAAAACGTTTCACGTTCCATTTCACGGGGTCTCGGCAAACCGCACGTATCGACAGACCTGAATGGTTTCTAACACAAACCCTAACTTGGATAAAGTTACATCAACACTTTGTTAAGAGCCACGTACAACCTATAGCTGAAAAATTGGACTTAAATCATATAAATACTGTGGTAGGTTATAGTTTTAGTGGTTTTTTTGTTTATATAATTTACAAGTTTCACTTGGTTAATAATTTTTTTGAAATTAATTAATTGCAGTGTATAATTAATTATTAATAGTGAATTATATAAAAATAAATCAGTTTCACGCTGTATCTCGCACACTGCAGGGTAGGAAGAAGGAACCTAGTTAAAACACACCGTTCTCCACTTTCTGCCGAATTCTAGAGGCATTGCATGTTGAGTGGCAGAACTCAACGCCGTGAATTATTTAATAGTATAAAAGTTGCGGTGCAGCAAAATTGTATCATTTTAAATAATGTTCCTATAAATTACACATTCAAGTTCAGTTCAAGCAGGCGCAGCCGCGAGCGGATCTGTAGTAAAACATAAATGTCTTAAATATTAATAGATCTATAACCTACTATTTTTATTAATAGGCACAATTTGCCTAACAGACTGTGTGGTGAAAAGAAAAACTTAATTTATATGAAGATATATATTAATGAAGAAATATATTAAAAGTTCATTTGATTGTCTCCATTACATTTGCTTAATATTATATTTTTTTTATTTTTAGGAAGAATTCAACATAGGCCTGATAGCACTAGCTGCGGAGAGATTACATACAGTATTAGCAATATATCACAGTCAAGGGTCCAAAGGGGAGATCATAGACGTGGACGCGGCCTTCGCTCACGCTGTCGACGAAACGCTAGGCTTTCACAAGGAACTAACTATGATTACTGATACAGAAGTGAATAGTGTCCTGTCTGTGCTGACTAAGGCGGAGACTTTTGTAAGGTGGCTGGCTGTTGAGAAGAAATGTAAGTTATTTTTTTCTTCGTTTGTATTAATGTGATGATTTTTTTTTACCTTTACGCTGTATCCTGAACCTAAGAACCAAGTGTTAAGACACTTCTTTTTTATTAAAACACTTCCTTTCTCCACTTTCCGCCGAATTCTAAACGCGTTTTGCCTCAACGCCAGAGCGAGGAAAATAAAAATATTAAATATTTAATTTCCTTGAATGAGAACCGAACCCACAACTTTTCGTGTTTAAAGTCTCACGCTTATGTCCCTCCACGTGATTGACATCAAATTTTCTTCACTTTTTTAAAATTGGTTTATAACTTAGACCCACATTTATTAATCGATCTCAAGTCTGAGTTCATTAAGGCGGTTTTTTAGGCTGGCGGCTTATAAATACGGACCTTATCGCGTATATCTAGTATTGTATATTTTCGGAAACCCGACATGTTCACAGGTCACGGACCTACACGGTTTAAGAGTATATCCATTTCTTCGCTCTGGTGTCGAGGTTAAGCGCGGCGTTGAGTTCTGCCACTCAACACGCAATGCCTCCAGAATTCGGCAGAAAGTGGGGAACGGAGTGTCTTAACACTAGGTTCCCTCTGCCTACCCTGCTGTGTGCGGGATACAGCGTGAAGCTAATTTAATTTTAATTTTTACATTTCAGATGCACTAGCCAAAATGGATGAAACGCTGGACAACGAGCAGTGGATAGAAGCGGTGGCGGAAGGTGTGGGTTCAGCGATAGGTTCCGTATTATGGGTCCCTAGAGGTGCCGACTGGTTTATATCACTGTTGAAGACCATTGAGGAGAGATATGCTATGCTGCCGCAGCCTGGACATAGGTGTGTATTAAATTTATGTGTGATTAAATACGACGTTGTGAGTTCGATTCCCATTCGGGGGAATGAATTATTTGAATAATAACGATGCAAAGCGTAGCATAGTGTTCCGCCACACAACCAGCCATGCCTCAAGAATACGGCGGAAAGTGGAGTAAACGTGGTTTTAATGGAGAACAGAGTGTCTTAACACTAGGCACCCTCTGCCTACTATATGTACAGGGTACTATACAGCGTGAACCTAAAACATTTCTTATTACTTTATCAGGTTACAATTTCTGGAGCTACAACTAGAACTAATAGAGGAGTGGCGCATACGTCTCACGCAGTTGCTCAACGCTGCCGCAGCCAACCTCAAGCAGGAGTGCTTCCTGGTGTCCGGGCCCCACCCACTCATAGCGGTGATAAACGCCGCACACCATACTATGACCGTGTTACTGCAGTGGGCACACTCGTTGGTGAGTTTTTGTATTGTTTTTATATGTAATTTTCGTGTATAAAGACGGTTTTTTTATGATGTATTAAATTTTTGAATAATATTTGTACGATTCACAAGAATATATTATAGTGTTCAAGTGGCTATATAATATAAGTGGTACCAGTTTTGTTAATCGTAATAAATCAATTTATAAATAGTATTTTCAACACTTTTTAAAAGAAAAATACTTTTTTTAGAAGACATGAATAGTAATTTATTTATTGATAAGGCACAAGCGTATAACTGTAATCACGACGGTTATGGGTTTGATGACCGACTCAGGGGAATGAATTATTATTTATTAATATTTTCAGTTCTTCACTTTGGTAACAAGCCAAAGTACGGTATTGACTTCCGATTCTCAACTTAAATTAAATGATTCATAAATTGCGTAACTCTAGTAACGACGCAAAACGCGGCATTAAATTCCGCCAATCACTCGAAAATTCCACGGAAAGTGGGGAACGGAGTGTCTTAACACTAGGCTTCTTCTGCATACTCTATCGTATGCTGCGTGAAGCTAAAACATATCCATAAATATTCACAATATTTTGTTCTCAGCACTACCTACAACTGCACTACTACAGACGTCAGTTCCAACACTTCACCCAGCAACAGCACAGAGATGAAGAGAGCATATCGTCGACCAGCTCCGACACTGATGATGATGATGACGAGGACAGTGATGAAGATACTACTAAGCAAACATATAAAGATGGTAGATATATTGATATATTACTTGAACAGTAAATTATTAATTAATGTATAATAATAATATATTTAATGATCGTTTTGCGAATTAGTTTCCTTACAAAATAGAAAATACCAGATTAAACAAACCGAGAAAATGAAAATAAATCGATTTTTAAATCATCTACAGAAGCTGGATGCGCTCATAGAACCACGACGTGGTAATTATGTCAAGATATGAAGTTTTTGACAGTTGATTTAATATTTTTTATTTTATTTCACGTCATGCTGTATCCCACATATAGCTGTGTACGCTAGACCGCAAAGAGAATATAGTGTTAAGACACTCCGTTCCACAGTTTTCGCCGAGTTTTCGAGGCATTGTGTGTTGAGTGGCAGAATTAAACGCCGCGATTTGTCTTGTTACCAGAGCGCGAAAGTATTAAATAATTCAGGGATTGGGAATCGAACCCGTAAACGTCGCATTCACAGTCATATACTGAGCCGCTGCGCCACGAAGGCGATTGATTTTATTAAAAATATTGCAGGCGAAGAAGTGGATGAAAGTATGTCTTTAAACGAGGTGGAGGTCAGCGCTAAGAAATTGGCCTTGAGCGAAATGATCAGGAGAAACTCGTTCTTGGAGTCCAGTCAATATGATGTTGATATTGTAAGTGTATTTCAGCATTAAATGTTCTTTTTATTTTTAAATCGAAATTAAACATGTCTAATCTAAAATCAATAAATACTAGTAGGCTTCATAAATAACATATTTTTTTGAAATTCATATACAATGTGTAACTTTCTTATCTGTATTTTAAAAAAATCGCGAAACTACAACCATATTGTGACGTCATACGTTCTTCTCTAAGGTGTCAACAGATCAACGGCATTGTTGTGCATTATTTTGTTTTTATTAAATTAAATTAAATCAGCTTCACGCTGTATCCCGCACACAGCAGGGTAGGCAGAGGGAACCTAGTGTTAAGACACTCCGTTCCCCACTTTCTGCCGAATTCTGGAGGCGTTGCGTGTTGAGTGGCAGAACTCAACGCCGCGCTTAGCCTCGACACCAGAGCGAAGAAATGGAAATATAAATTTAAGTAAATATTTCATCTCCTCGAGTGGGGATCGAACCCACAACCAATCGGTTTTACAGTCATACTTCGTACCGCTGCGCCACGACCGGCCGGTTTTTATTATTATCAACATTTACTTATAAGACCAACTGATGTTGTAGCAGAGCAAAATGTCGTATATTTAATTAACATAGTGTTAGTTATTTAAATTTAATCATGGAGCCGAAGCCGCGGGTAAAGGATAGTATTTATATAGTGTTTTATAATGCCCTTTCGATTGAATTGTGATGTTTTCCCTGCGGCGAAGCCTAAAAGGAGGGATATGTTTTACTAATATGAATATATGTATGTAAGTTCATTCTTTTGCTGCCTTGTAGCTGCTAAACCAGTGAACCGATTTTGGATAAATGATACGTCATCGATGGATATGTCTTGATGGCGCGAGTATTGCTGAAGATTAAATTAAATCAGCTTCATACTACATCCTGTACACAGCAGGGTACGCAGAGGGAACCTAGTGTTAAGACACTCCGTTCCGAGTATTACTGTATACATTAATTTAGTTAACGCAGTCGAGTTTTTTGTTTCGTTTACAATGAAGTTGTTACAGACGTCACCGATAGCCAACCTGGCGGTCGCGGAGCCGCTGTCGGACGAGCCGGCGGAGGACGGCGGCGTGTTCGCGGACGCGCCCGCGCTGCTGGGACACCTGCGCGACGAGGGGGTGGCCGCGCTCGCCGTGCACATCATGCTGGAGTTCAAGGCCAGCATACGGGACTATAAGAAGCAGAAGTGAGTCTCAGTTTTTTATTTTTTTTTTGCTGGCAACTTAATTAATATTAAGTTACAGAAACAAATAGATAGGCAGATGGATACAGATATACCGATGAGTCAGTACATCATGCAGTCGGTTAGTTGTTGGATCCGTTGATCTGATTTTATTGTTTTAATGATTTTATTATATTTATTTATTACTTGAAACAATTATGAACATATTGAAGTTTAGAAAATTCAAAGATTTATTTGATACTAGCGTCCTGCGTGGGTGCGTTCGCTTGAACTACACAATTTTATTTGATATATATATGAAATTATTTTAATTTTTCAATAGTATTAGAAAAAAAGTATAAGCCTCATCGTCCGTATGACAAATTGCAGATGGCACTCGATGCTGACAATGGAGGAGCTGGCGCTATCAGTGTCGCCGGCGCTGTGCGCGCCGCTGGGGGCGCTGTGTGCGCGCGCGCGCGTGGCCGCCGCCGCGCTCGCGCCGCGCCTCACGCGCCCGCTGCGCGCGGACCTCGCCGCCGGCGTCGACGACTACCTGTTCGAGGTGAGTGACCTCGGAGGAGCGGGCGCTGTCGGTGTCGCCGCTGGGGGCGCTGTGTGCGCGCGCGCGCGTGGCCGCCGCCGCGCTCGCGCCGCGC
>JAATLQ010034208.1:0-21531 GCA_013421005.1 Heliconius erato x Heliconius himera
TTGCTGGTGAGTTATGAAGACTTCTATGAGTGACAGATGACAGCACGTCGCCACAGATAATAGATGACGTACATCACTGCAGAAGTGAAAGAGGAAAGTATTTCGAGGATTATTTGGTAAGTCAACCATTTATATATGCAAATAGGCGAAATTAAGAGACTGCTTCTTCAATCAACGCTGTGTGTTTCTTCATACACATAATAACTGTTTTGTTGTAATGCAAAACAGCTATATTTTACGTATTGATGTACGGTTGATTGTTAAAATATAATATTGACTTTATTAACTGCTCCTTTTAAAGTCGTATTCGACTAGTGTCATTCATAAAGACACTTCGTTTTCTGTCCGATTTCTACATACTGTGTGCTAAATAGCGAAATGAAAAATCATATATTATGAAATTAATATAAAAAGTACGTGAAAATAATCAACTTCACGCTGTATCCCGCACACAGCAGGGTAGGTAGAGGGAACCTAGTGTTAAGACACTCCGTTTCCCACTTTTCACCGAGTTCTGGAGGTATTGCGTGTAGAGTGCCGGAACTCAACGCTGCGCTTTGCCTCGAAACCAGAGCGAAGAAATGAAAATATAAATGTAAATAAATATTTCATCTCCTCGAGTGGTGATCGAACCCACAACCAGTCGATTTTACAGTCACACTTTATGCCCCTGCGCCACGACTGGCCTCTAAGATAATTAATAATAAGAAAAATCAACTTTAGAACGATAAAATATTGTTTATTAAATATATAAACAATTTATTCACAGCTAGATTCAAGAGAAAATACACAAATAAAACGTGTTTTGTTTAGCAATAGCTGTCATTGTTGGCAAGTAGGTCTTCTATACCTATTCCTATGCCCTAAAATGTGACTTCTTCAACTTTGGGCGACCCAGTTTCTCGAATTTCAGTCGACCCCCTTTTCGAGGGCGTTCGTGTTTTAGTACTTATTATTGTACTTAAGGGATTAATAAAAATTGAGGGTTCTATAGTTAGATATTGTATTTTATTTTCACTGAAAAGGCTGATTCTGTACTAAAATTGTTTTTGCACTTTCAGGCTCGCAGCGCTGATGTTCAGGGTAAGTCAATTTAATTTAATATTGTTTTTATTCTAAGCATTTCTATATTAAATATCAACTTCTGTTGCTGATGGGGCCGGTAGTCGGTCGCAGGGGTTCAGATGTGTGACTGTAACGCAGTCGGTTATGAGTTCGATTCCCACTCGATTAAAAATTATAACTATTACTAAAGTGAATCGGCGGCTAATTTCTAGATATATTCTGTATTTTTTTTTAAGTTTCACGCTTTATCCCTAGCGGGGTAGCCAGAGAGAACGGAGCGCTATATGCTACGGTCTTGCATACTTCTTTCGTCTTGTATATCCTGTAGATATATAAATAATAATTAAATTAAATCAAAAAATCAGCTTCACGCTGTACTCCGCACTCAGCAGGGTAGGCAGAGGGAACCTAGTGTTAAGACACTCCGTTCCCCACTTTCTGCCGAATTCTGAAGGCTTTGCGTGTTGAGTGGCAGAACTAAACGCCGCGCTTAGCCACCACACCAGAGCGAAGAAATGGAAATATACATTTAAGTAAATATTTCATCTCCTGTGTGGGGATCGAACTCACAACCAGTCGGTTTACAGTCACACTTCGTGCCGCTGCACCACGACTGACCTCGTAATAATAAAACTATATTTCCTCTTTATAAAGTTGCATCAAGCGCCAGCGTGCCCGCCCAGCTCGGAGAGAACCCTTGGTTGGTCCATCTTCGTCTCGCCTACATTTTCAACAACGGAAATTTGAAGAGTTGTGTGGGATCCCTGGTCAATAATTCCTGGGTGCTCACCTCTGCTAAATGTGTTGATGAGTAAGTTTCTAAGTACTTTGTAAATTTTTTATATAAAATTCATGTATTTCAATTTTTTTTAAAATCCTGTTGTTAATACACTCCGTGTTTCTTTTCACTTGTGTTTGGTGACGGATTCAAACACCACAGTCTGGCTATGTTAGGAAAAAAAATGTTAAAAATAATCTTGGTCTGTATAGTAATTAGTACGAGATGGTGCCGTTTATTTCTACTTGGACAACTGATACCTACTGCTACTTCATTGTTTATTGGATATTAACTATTATCACACATAGATGGCTCAAACATACTAGTAAGTATAATATATTGTAGTACAAAAATGTACGTAGAAGAGGAAGGAGGTAGAAAGACTGTATATCCTTTTTTCTGAAGGCCTCAGAACGGGATATACAGATAATCCGACGAGAAGTTGAGTATAGGCAAGCCGACAACGAAATAATATTGTAGTACATATATTATTTATGCAATTTTATAAAACATTGTGCCATTTTATAACAAGCTAAATCAACGCCATACTTTGTATCGCCATTCGTACGGAAAAATTAAAATATTGAATTTAAATCAACTATTTCGAAAAATGCCTAATATTATAATTTTTTCCAGACTCCGTTACGTGTGGATACGCTACGGCGCCCTCAACCCCATCTTCCCCAGCCTCGTCACCGAGACCAGGACCGCGTTCGTCAGCAGCGACGACCAGATTGCTCTCATAAGCATCGACAGAGCTGTTGAATTCAATGGTATGATTTTTAGAAAAAAAATGAAAGAAAAAGAAGGAACCTTTATAGGGTCACTTTGTTGTATGTCAGTCTGTCCGTCTGTCAAAACCATTTTTGTCGGGTATCGAGTTGAAATTATGTGAAATATCCTTAATTACGCTTAGAGCAAAAAAAAAAAACCGAAGTCAACTTTTAAAAAATAGAAAGATTTCAAAGATAGAAAGACTTTTAAAAGATAATCTTAGTAAGATATATTATAAATACTCGTAAAGTAACAAGTTTAAACACCGAGCAAAACTATAATTGGTGAAAATTTACAGCATTTTAGTACAAAAAGAAACATAAATCGGTAAAATAAATTCTGCAGTATTTAGTTTAATATCAGAAGATAGTTTAAATCATTATAACAAGTTGAACTATTAATTAAACTTGTTTGACCAATTCAGTCAATTTCGTTATAGATAGCCATACCGTTTCGTTGTTAGCCGCGACCGTCCCTCGATAATTTTCAGCTTACTAAATTATATAGCGTATTTCCGAGGATTAATTATTTAATGAAAATTATAACAGCAGTTATAATAGAGGCCGTAGTGGCGCAGTGGCACAGTATCTGGCTGTAAACGCCACAGTTATCTCGCCAGTTCTTACTTTCATTTGGTTTTGTCTATATGCAATTACAGTTTTATATTTAAATTAAAATAAAATAAATTTTGATATTTTTGTTTTAAGTAATTATAATTTTGTAATTCAGACATCATCTCCGCCGTCGCCCTGCCCGAAAACGAGGAAGTTCCCGCTTCAGCTAAATTCTGCGGATATAGCCCCGAAAGTGATGGTATGTATTACTTATATTAACTCTGTTACATAAAATCAGCTTCACGCTGTATCCTGCATATAGCCAGATTCTTCAATTTCCCCTCGAATGTTGCGGGATACAGCGTAAAGCGAATTTAATTTAATTTTTAATCTATCTATCTATATAGACTATCACTCAACACCGCAAAGATAAACATTATCTTTATTAAGCCCCTCCCAGTAAGTGAATGTAAATTTAAATGAAACTCTCAAAATTGAGACTTGTATGGAACATTTACTTAGTTGAAAATTTCAAACTCGATCCTTAATTTGAAACTTTATAATGCAAATGTGTAACAATACTACGACTATGTGCTGACGAGAGAGAGTACACGGAGTAGTGGAATGGAGACAACTTTGTACGAGATGAGCTTATTACGTACATACACTTCTATATAATTAATATATATATATATTTTAATTCTTTATTGCACAAATCTTTATACATAAAAAAAATTACAATAGGCGGGCTTAACGCTTAAAAGCATTTTTTACCAGCCATTTTAAGTCCCGTGGGAGACAGGGTAGGTGTGTAAAAAAATATTGGTCCATAAATTCTATATCTGTTCAATATCTAAGCCTGAATAAAATATCAATATATGTATGAGTATATGTAATAAATACACAATAATATATAATATGATTATATACTAGTACAAAACACACTGTGTATTTATAATTAGGTAACTTTATTTTTGGAAATTCAGAAAGATAGGGTATCATCAATTCAATTATTTTTTGTTAAGTTTTCAAGACTATACATATAGTATACTTAAGGACTAGGCCATTTGAAATCCTTATCCTAAGAAATAGTGGTTTTTGGTACATATAGGGTAAATTAAAAATAAAAAAATTAAGACTTTAGACTACCACAAGTGAGGATCTCATTGACGATAGTTGTGTCAGTTCTTTATTATGAACTGAGAAATTATTTCGAATAGAATCATCCATTATTTATTAAATACAGGGTGGAAGAGGCAGCGCTCCATTTACGGAAACAGCATATAGGGTAAAATATTTCAAACCTATACCTAAAGAAATTAATCAAGATGCCTCAACAGTTTGGACGTAGGATTTTTTTTTCATTTCACGATTTTTATCCATACCTGTATTTCGTGTGACGCGATTACGTATAGATCCCAATGACATAAACACTTACTACTACCAAAATACTACTAAAGGTTAAACAACTTTGAACTTTATCGCCAATACATACGACTTGATTTCGAAATGAGGCGTGTGCGGCGGTGTTCCTTTGATAGGTTTATGTGTGCGTGCGCCATCGTTACAAATGGCGTTTTATTTTAAAATGACAATTTTATTATTTATTTTGTTTGAAAAAAAAAACTTTTTCATTTTTGGGAATTTATTTTTTTCTGAATTATATTAGGCTTTTATTGAGTAGTTAAAACTGTGGTTTCATTTAATGTGGTGCTGACACTTCCACCTGTATATTAATTTATGTAAATCGACAGATATTAACGTTTACCAAATATTTACAGTCCTCGTCGACGAAGAATTGGCTTGCTCTGAACTTTCATTGGAATCTGACGAGAACGGCAACATCGTCGGTGTTGGTGCACCAGTCTCACCTGTAAGTATTCATTATGTATTCTTATTTTTAACTTCACTCTACGCCCCGCTCAAGGTGCCTACCTTGAGCGGGGAGAGGGAACCAGGGAACATGGTTTTAAGACACTCCGTTTTGCTTTATGACAATTTTGTTTACCACTACCTAAGCGAGAGAACTAAAATATTGATTACATTCTTCGTAGTGGAAATCGAATAAACAACGGCCTTATATATTTATTTTTTGTACTTACTTATATACCTATGTATAAAAAAGTAATGTGAAAAAATTATAAAATGGTCAAAAACACATAAAAACGTTACTATTTTGAAATTATTAATAAAAAACGTATCATAAACTGAAATCAATAAAAAAATACAAAAATCTTTTTCATATTTTATAAAAACAAATCTTTTAATATTTTACTAACAATATTTTGTATTCCAGCTCGATCTAGGAGCTCCTCTTGTAAAGGACGGCGTTCAAGTCGGAATCCTCGTCGACGTCAACGATAACGGCGCTGGTATGAATGATCTCATTGCTTATAAACTATTTTTATCTATTCATATTTTGTTTTACTTCACACCGTATCTCGCATATAGCAGGGTCGGCAAAGGGAACCTACTTTTAAGACTGTCGTTCCCCACCTTCCGCTGAACTCTGGAGGCATTCCGTGTTCAGTAGGGGAACTCAACGCCACGATTTGGCTTGTTACTAGAGCTACGGTTTGAAAATATGCAGTATTTCACTTCTCCGACTAGGAATTGAACCCACAAACATCGCGTTAACAGCCGCACGCTTGTGCCCCCACGCCACGACGACCTTAATATTAATACCATTTATTTCTGAATGCAGACGCCAGACGGTAAATTAGAAATACGCTGTTTGATTTGTGTAACAACTATATATTGGTTTTTAATTAACTGTAATGAATGGCGGTGTAATTAACTTCGACAATAATTACCCTTACCTAAAATCAGCTTCCCGCTGTATCCATAAGGGTCACATACATAAGGGTAGGCAGAGGGAACCTAGTGTTAAGACTCTCCGTTTCCCACTTTTCACCGAATTTCTTGTGACTTTTGTCTTGGTGCCCAGAGTGAAGAAATGAACATATTAAGAAATAATAATTCGTACCCTCTAGTGGGGATCGAACCCATAACCATCGCGCTTAAGTCACATCCTTGTACTGCCTCAATTACCATATTATCCTTACCTATTTTAAAAATTATAAATAGCTCTCTAATTATGTATCTACATAGAGAATAGGGCCAGTTAGTATTTTTTAATGACAAGACATTCTGGTACTATGGGACAGCTTAATTGCATATCCAGTTATTGCGGGTTCGATCCCCACTAAGAAAATGATAATAACCTATTACATTTCCTAGCTTTAGTAATAAATAGAACGGCGTTGAGTTCCGCCCCTCAACTCAACTCCAACTTCAATCAAAATGGGCTTTAAAACTAAATTATTATTATTAATAATTTTCATAAATAATTATTTTCATTTCAGTATTCGTGAATCCCGCCAAGTACCGTGACTGGATCGAGATGGTGTCCTCATCCAACGCGTAATGTCATACATGATGTGAACTTTGTTACTTAATGTAAATGTAGGTGTTTTAAGTAATAATAAAAATTCAATTATTATTTGTCTTTTAATTAAGTATATTTTTTTTTTTTCTCAGCTTCACGCTGTATTCCGCACACAGCAGGGTAGGCAAGGGAAACCTAGTGTTAAGACACTCCGTTCCGTCTTTCCGCCGAGTTCTGGAGGCGTTGGGTATTGCCTCGACACTAGAGCGAAGAAATTAAAATATAAATTTAAATAAATATTTCATTTCCTCGAGTGGGCATCGAACCCACAACCAGTCGATTTTACAGTAACACTCTGTGCCTCTGCGCCACGACTGGCCTCTTTATATTATATTTTTCCAATAAAGTTACCTTACCTTTTGGTAATCTTATACAGCGAGTGTTTTTATCTTCACCACTTTAAATGAAAGCACAGTTTTAACGACTCCATAACAGCCTAATGCAATTAAAACGAAATAGATGTTGCCAAAAATGGAAAAGTGATTTTTTGAAACGAAATAAATAATAAAATTATTTAAAAAAATCAGCTTCACATTGTATCCCTTACATAGAAGGGTAGGCAGAAGAAACCTAGTATTAAGACACTCCGTTCCCCATTTTTCGCCGATTTCTGGAGGCATTGCGTGCTGAGTGGCAGAACTCAACGCAGCGTTTTGCCTCGACACCACAGCCAACCAAGAAATGGAAATATAAATTTAAATAAATATTTCCTTTTGCTCGAGTGGGGATCGAACCCACAACACTTTGTGGCTCTGCGTCACGACCGGCCTCAAGTAAAATTATCGTTATAAAATAAAACGTTATATGCTTTGGCTTACATCTTTATTCCATTTTACTCTAAAGGCTGCTACCGTAAACGAAGCACAGTCGCTTCCACTCTGTATAAACTCTTTAATCTTGGCAATCATTTTAAGCTCTCGATAAGTTTTTTTCCTAACATTATACTTTACCGCTTTTCTGTCAATAATATTTAATTGAATTATATATTTTTCAAATCATGAACATTAAATATCAGCTAAGAATAAGGATATTATTAGTAGCTGATGTGTTTTCTCTATGCGTGAAATAATATTTTTTGTTTTTTTTTTAACTTAACAACATTTTGATATCAATCAATTCAGCCAGAATGTAATTAAATTGATTTTAAAAATTTATATATAACAATTTGGGCAACAACTCAACAAGAAAATAAATTAAAATTAAATTAAATTAGCTTCACGCTATATCCCGCACACAGCAGGGTAGGCAGAGGGAACCTAGTGTTAAGACACTCCGTTCCCCACTTTCTGCCGAATTCTGGAGGCATTGCGTGTTGAGTCGACACCAGAGCGAAGAAATGGAAATATAAATTTAAGTAAATACTTCATCTCCTCGAGTGGGGATCGAACCCACAACCAGTCGGTTTTGCAGTCACACCTCGTGCCGCTGCGCCACGACCGGCCTCTAACAAGAAAATATTTGTTAATAATTAATATAATTTTTAATAAATTTATATTTATTAAGACAAAGACAGAATTGTACTAAATTATATCTATATATATAAAAGGACTTGTGCTGACTGACTGAGGTAAGACGCACGCAGAGCCGTAACCGCTGATGGTAGAAACGTGAAATTTGGGCATATGTTTATTTTCATATTCTGAACATCCACTAAGAAGGGAATTTGAAAAATTTTAACCCTAAAGGGATGAAATTGGGGTTGAAAGTTTGTATGGAATTTTTTTTAAATCGACACTGATTTTTATAAAATTTTAAATTTAGACTCTTATAAACATTTCATTGAACACGTGTTTCACGGTTTTTTTAGAATTCACCCCTAAAGGTTCAAATAAGGGGTTGAAAGTTTATACGGAAAAATCTTTAAATCGCCACCGATTTTAATAAAAATTTAAATTCAGACTGTTAAAAATATTTTATTGAACACGTGTTTCGTGGTTTTTTTTTGAGAAGTCACCCCTAAGTCTCTAGTAATTTTATATACTGTATGATGTAAATATGGTATGATTTTAGATAATTGCAATTAAAACACTTTTAGTTTCTCTGTAAAAGAAACGACATTAAATGTTTATTACTACAATGTTTCTAGTATTACAAAATTGTACACGTTTTTCGTTAAACCGATAATTTTTAAAAAGATTTCTTTTGACAGTCCGTAGCGTCATCACAGATTATATAACTAACATCATAAACGTTTTGTAAGACATAGTATTTAATCTACATAGTGTTGGAAAATTATACATTTAATATTTTTAAATTAGTTGCGTTATTCCTCACTAGTTTTTTTATTTTGACTGTAATAGAAATATATTTCGCCAAAATGGAGTAAAAATAAAATTGAAATAACATTTTATGCAATTTAATAATGTAATATATATGTGTTGAAATAACTAAATTATAATTTAAATTGAAATAGTTAAGTAAATAACTTTTAAAATGTTATTTCGTCGAGTTCGAGTAAGATCCAGTATTGGTACATAGGCTGAGGCGAGTGCTGTATCTATTGGTACATAGCACTTGTGAAACCGTTAACACACCTATTACTTGAGTATTTAACGATTTGTGTCACATATTTAGTATTGATATTTCAATATATACATACTAGTAGACTAGGAGACAGCCCGCGGCTTCGCTTGAAATTTTTGATGATTTTTTATTTTTTTATAGTTTTACGCTGTGTTCCGCACATAGTAGAATAGGCAGATGGAAGTTAGTGTTAAGACAGTCTGTTCTCCATATTCCGCCTAATTCTGGATGCATTGGGTTTTGAGTGACGGAACTCAATGCCTCGCTACCAGGGCGAAGAAAATGAAAATATTAAATATTTCATTTCCTCCAGTAGAAGTCAAAAAAAAATAGTAAAAAACAACGTTTACACGAACAGTTCAAAGATGAAGTCCAGGCCGCCACAGAAAATAGTTTTAGATAAGCCAATATTAGGCCGTAGTGGTACAGTGGCAGCATATGACTGTAACATGACGGTTGTGGGTTTGTATTACTATTTTCTCGCTTAGGGAGACGATGGGCAGCGTTGAGTTCCGCAACTAAATTCACAATACAGAATTTTTAGAAATTGGAAAAGTGAGGAGTGAAGTATCTTAACGCTAAATTAATCCCTAACACTAACTTCTAATAATAGGTTTCCTTTGTCTGCTATGTGGAAAAAAACGTGAAGAAAAATATCTAATTTCATTTCTTTATACGTAATCTTTACACAAATAAAATAAGTTAGCAACTATGAAGCCTTTAATATTGAACAAATATATTTTCCTTTTAAGAAAGTTGAGAACAAAATAATAGTAGATAGATATATTTACCTTTTGGTTTTGCATAACAAACCATGACCAACATCAGTCAAGAGCGAGCCGGACACGGTCGTCGAGGGCTCCGTGTTGGCAGGGCAAATGTTTATGATTGTAGGAATTGTAGGTCAACGGAAAGTGTAAGTTATAAAAGTGAAAAACTTAAATTTGTGGATGTATGTACTTTTTCATGAAATGAACTACTAGGTATTATAGATTTTTAATACATTTATACATTAATACATTTTTAATAAATTACGAACGTAGTGTAAAAAGTGTCTTTACACTAGGTTCCCTTTAGCTACTTTCTTGTGTGCGGGATACAGCGTGAGCCTGATAATATATTTTACTTGTAATAAAAATACAAATGTCTATTTTTCGATTTTTTTCCTTTATTTTTACGGCAAGTGGTCAGTCACTTTATGCCAGATTTCATTATTGTAAGACAGAAATAACCTATAGATTTTTATTATACTGTTACGCGGCTAATAAACTTGAGAAATTTTAATTTCCGTGCCAAATTTCGTAACTACTCACGGAAAATTAGAGGCCTTTCACGGGAATTACCCCATTATTTCAATTACGCGAAGAATTTTTTACAAATTGCAGTGAAAACGTTCTATAAATGCTTGTTTCTTTTGATTGCGTTGACTTTTTTTTCTCTGTGCTCCAAGTAACTGTACCACCTAAATACTTTATATTAATATCAGCTTTATACATCTACAAAACCTTGGATATAAATGATCGTCACAGACAGACAACAGAGTGATCCTATAAGAATTCCGTTTTTACTTTTTAACATACGGAATCCTAAAACCATCAAATCAAATATACAAAAATGAGGAGAAACTGTATAACAATCCAAATGATTATATTAATACGATTACAAAACTAATTTGCAAATTAAACATAACTAAATAAATATATGTACATATTTAGATGAATATAAACTTGAAAGTGGTGACCTACTGACTAGCTGCGACTTGCGACACGCGTCAATGATCTGGCCGCTGTCCGCCATCCGGCTGGTGGTGGGTCGTTTCGCATTCCTTAACTAGCTTTAGCCCGCGAACCCGCTGGCTTGGTTGAATGGAAAAAACTAGGAATATCTATATAGAGGCTAGTCGTGGCGCGACTGGTTGTGGCTTCGATCCCCACTCGAGCAAATTGAAATATTTGCTTACATTTATATTTTTATTTCTTCGCTCTGGTGTCTAGGCAAAGGGCAGCGTTGAACTCCGCCACTCAACACGCAATGCCTCCGGAACTTGGCAGAAAGTGGGGAACGAAGTGTCTTAATATTAGGTTCCCTCTGCCTACCCTGCTGCGTGCGGGATACAGCGTGAAGCTGATTTGTTTTTTTTTATCTATATAAATAAGTTGTAATTGTTAGCTCGATGAGAACGTGTGGCTTAGTTGAACTGACTCCCCTGAGGCCCGGGTTGAAATTCCGTTAGGTTCAAATTTTTAAGTTTTCTAAAAAGATTTTTTATTTGCTAAGTGTGTAATAACACTTTAAAAATATAAAGAATATCTAGTATTTACTATATATCTTGGTGTATGCCACATTCTAAGTGTTCGAAACGGTTCACATTAATCCAAAAATGAGCTATTTTACTATGCAATATAAAAATATTTTTTCAAATCTATCATTTCTTGAGGTTACTGTGCTCAAACAAACAAACTCTTTAGCTTTAAATTAGTATAGATATTGGCCTTGCAAAATGCGTGTTCATAGTATTTACCATTACGACATTACTACAAAGTATCACTTGTGTTAGATGTTCAACTTGAGATACCGAAAAAGCATGGTGATAAGACACTCCGTTTACCACTTTTTATTCAATAATTTCGAGACATTACAAGTGAGACTGATGGAGCCTATCGCCTCCATTTTTCTTATGAAACAGGAAAATAACGACATATTTTATTTAGCTCTTCTCTTCTCGCACAAAGTAGGGTAGGTACAGAGAACTGGGAACCTAGTGTTCAGACACTCCATTTTTTCATTAAGATATTTTTTTCCCCGATTCCTCGATTCCCACTTTCCGCCGAATTCTAGAACGCTCTCCGCGCTTAAAAAAATCATTTGACAAAGCGTGAAGCTGTGTTAATGATACGATAAATATAAAATTAATATAAGATCAAAGAATTTATATCTTCGACTACATCGCTCATCATTCAAGAAGAGTTCGCCTTGATGCAATATAGTTTAATCAAACGGACTGATTAGTCACTTGGAGAGATGTCCTTTCCCCTCTTTTTTAACCAAAGAGCTTTAAAAATTTTAAAAATTTTACCCACTCTGTTCCCAGTAAGACACTTCCGTCCTTCACCTTCCGTCGAATGGAGGTATCACGTGTTGAATGGCTTAACTTAACGCCGCGCTTTGCCTCTTTACCAGAGCGAGAGAATGAACATATTACATTTCCCTGAATGAGAATCGAACCCTCGATCTTTTTTTGACTTTTCTTTAATTTTATATGCTTAATTAATTCCGTTTATCATATTTTAAATTGGTTTCTTTCGAAATTTCAAATAATTAATTTGACCCCGTTCTTAGCTACATACGAAGATATGTTATATAATTATAAAAAAAAATTACTTTGAAATCGTATATAAGGCATTTGGTAACCCATGTAGGTCAATGTTGGCCTATTGGGTGTTTTACGCAAAACCCTATGGTATTATAATCATATATTACATATATTGCGGTAGTTTCTCTAACGACCGTCAGAGTACTGTGGTATGCCATGTGGATTTGATAATTAGAATTTACTTTTAGTTTTTTTTTTAGATGCACGCTGTATCCCGCGTATAGAAGAGTAGGCAGATGGAATCTGGGCAACCTAGCGTTCCTGAATTGTGGGACATAGCGTGTTGTGTATCGGAACTCAACGCCGCGGATTGCCTCATTCCTCTGGCAGTGGGAATCCAAACCACAATCATCGCATTTACAGTCGCTCTTGTACGCATTACCTGCGCCACGCCGGAATGAAAATAATAATAATAAACATAAAAGAAGCCGTGGCGATGAGGCACAGCGTCTATCTACAAACGCGACGGCTGTTCTATGGGATCTATTTCCTGACGCAAGCCTCGGTCCGAGCTTCCCAGAAGCAGCACTTGCGACATCAAGTTCTCTTTTGTTGGTACCTTTTATGGTAACCAAGCAAGGGTCAGAGCACTTCTACCTCAGCATCCCAAGGTCGTGTGACGCTGTACAGGATTAGATCTAGCACAGTTGAAAAACGAATTAAAACTCGGAGGAACGGAGTGTCTTAACAATGACTTGATATAAATAAAAATAAATCAAATAAATCAGCTTCACGCTGTATCCCGCACACAGCAGGGTAGGCAGAGGGGACCTAGTGTTAAGACACTCCGTTCCTCACTTTCTGCCGAATTCTGGAGGCATTATGTATTGAGTGGCAGAACTCAACGCCGCGCTTAACCTTGACACCAGAGCGAAGAAATGGAAATATAAATTAAAGTAAATATTTCATCTCCTCGAGTGGGGATCGAACCCACAACCAGTCGGTTTTACAGTCACACCTCGTGCCGCTGCGCCACGACTGGCCTATAAATAAAAATATAACTTAAAATTTATTTTATCTTGTATTTTACCCCACTTAAATCAAATTTTATAATATATAAACATTTTATATTGCAAAATGTACAGGACAAAATGTATTAGTCTTTCTTTTGAAACATTTTTCACTGTAAAGAAAATGTTGGATATATTCTAACGAAAATGTGTCACGAATATGAAAAGAAATAGTAGCCCGGTGTTTTAGACTATTTAAAAATAATATATCTACTTATTTTCAAATTGAATTAGTGAACTAGTGAACAAGGTAGGCAAAGGGAACCTAGTGTTAAAACATTCCATCCCCCATTTTTCGCAGATTTCTGAAGGTATTGCACGTTGAGAAGCGGAACTCAACGTCGCGCTTTGCCTAAACATTATTTAGCGAAGATATGAAAATATTAAATATTTCATTTTCTTGAATGGGGATCGAATCCACAACTTGTTGTGTTTACAATCACATGCTTTTGCCTCTGAGCCACGATTTTTTTGAAGTGGTGGTGGTTGAAAGTGGTGTAACATAGTCTAACTACATCGATAAATAGACCTGACAGTTCCTGAGATTTGAGCGTGCGAGTAAATAAACTCTTCAGGTTCATAATATTAGTACAGATTATTTTTTATGTTCACACATGTCTCAACTACACAACTACACCACAACGGTCTATATCTCATCTAGATATTTATTGATAAGTGGTAAATTTATTTGTTACAATTTTTAAATTTCTCTCTATTACATAAATTGGATGAATATATTTTGAAATATAAATATTCTTTAAAAGAATCGAGGCCAGTCGTGGCGCAGGGGCACAAAGTGTGACTGTAAAATCGATTGGTTGTGGGTTCGATCTCCACCCGAGGAGATTCAATATTTACTTAAATTTTTATTTCCATTTCTTAGCTCTGGTGTCGAGGACAAGCGCGGCGTTGAGTTTCGTCACTCAACATGCAATGCCTCCAGAATTCGGCAGAAAGTGGGGAATGGAGTGTCTTAACATTATGTTCCCTCTGCCTACCTTGCAGTGTAGTTGCGAGATACAGCGTGAAGCTGATTTATTTATAAAAGAATTAAAGCCACAATCATTACGCATACAGAAGTACTATTGCAGTAGGTTTGTGAGTAGATTTTACTCGTAGATTAACATTTATAATAAACGCGACAGATTGTAGGTTCAATTCACGCTCAGGGAAATGAAAAATATAATATTTTCATTTTCTCACTCGGGTAACGACGTTAAACGCTGTGTCGAGTTCCGCCACTCAACATCCAATACCTTCAGAATTCGGCGGAACGTGGGAAACGAAAATGTCTTAATGAGAACAGGTTACCTAATGTTAATTAGGTTCCCAGATTCCTTCTACTTCCCTTCTACGTGCGGCATACCGCGTGAAATGAAAAAAAAATCTTCGTAATTATTTAATTTAGGTTTAAAGCGTGCAACCGTGAGTCATGGATATATCGAAGCATGGATGACTGGTCAGTTCATTAAAGTAAATCGAAAACTAGTTCTCCAAAAATCGCATCGCTCTGGCATCTGACGATCTCGGAACTTTCACTATTACGGCACCTCAGTTGCGCATGTTTTGTTAACACATTAAACAGCGCACGCGCATCTAACGGTCGGATCTAAGAACTTTTCGTAAAAATATATTTTAAAATATATTTTCTATTTGTGAAATATATATTTAAAATTAATTCTAAATTAAGAAATATTTAAACGGTGTTTTACACTTGATAATATTTTTTTTATTTAGAGTTGAGAATTAGGATGAATAAATCGATATCGTAGTCTGCAAATGTTAAAAAACAAAACAAAACGCGGCTATTTTATTTGTCATATATGTGACAATAAAAAAATTCCGAACTAAATTCAAGAATTAAATTAAAAAAACGTGTTTTTTTAAATATAATGTGATATAGTGAAAATGTTTGGATTCAAAAATAATTTAACTCAAACAGTGGTTTTCCTTGTATGGATTTTACAATATTATTCATTTGATAGTGATATATTAAAATGTATTTTAATAAGTTTATTAGTTGTGAGTGTAATATTATGTTTTCTAATGTATGACTATGATTATTGGAGGAATAGAGGAGTGTTCTCTCCACCAGCTCTGCCTGTTGTCGGGCATATAGGATCGGTGGTCGCGGGCAAAGAACAAGGTGGCGTCTGTTTACAAAGAATATACGATAAATACAAGGATAAAAAGTTTTTGGGTATGTCGGTTTCTACATTTTTTTATATTTGTTACTAGTGGAGAGCGGAAGTGTTGTTACATTAGGTTACTAGGTTCCCTTTGCTTACCCTGCTATTTACGAGATAAAAGGAAAAAATGTATTAGAATTAAATGAAAGCAACAGATGCGCATTTTTGCAGTGTCTAAAATATAAAGGCATAATAAGTTTCATCTCGACTTTTTTTTAAAAATATTATATTGTTAAAAAGCGGGAGAAGTATTTAAGAATATACATTTTAGAATGTGAATTTAGACGTGGCTTAATAAAAACGTCAAATTAGTGGTCAAAGCATTTGTACAGTTATCAAGAGTAAAGTATGTAATAGTACTTTAAAAATGGAAAAAATATATATGAATTTGTAAATGAAATGCTATTTGAAAAATCTACATTTTAATTAAAAACAAATAATTACAAGATAAAAATGCAAGATATCGTATAGTACTTAACACGTCTGGTTATCTCTTAAGGGTCGGGTACCCTATTAGTCGAGATAGCCATGATTACAAAATCTTGGTGCAGTTCTGGTTTAACGAGACTTATCAGATAGCGGTGATAATTGGAGGACCGTCCTTGACTTCAACATTTCAAAGGGAAACGGAAAATTTATCGATTTTCGTAGTATTTATAAGTATTTTCTGTGCTAGATTTATTTATTTATTAGGTATATATTGCTTAGATCGGAAAAAAAACATTGTATCAAAAATTATTATTGATTAAGTTAACGTTAATTTAAGTACCTACTATATTTTAAATATTATTATTTTTATTACATTTCTTTTTCGCTTCAAGCTGTGTCTTGCATATGGCAGGGTAGGCAGAAAGAATTTAGTGTGTTAAGACGTTCAGCTTCCCACTTTCCGCCAAATTTTCGAGACATTGTGTTAAGTTGCCGAATTAAACGCCGCACTCACACATGTCTTGTTACCACAGCAAAGAAATGGAAATCATTATTTCGTCTGAGTGGGAAACGAACCCACAATCAGATGCTGTGCCAATGCCACAACGGACTCATTCTCTATTATAATTAAATTAAATAACTTTCCGTCGATTTCTGGAGGTATTGCGTGTTGAGGGGCGGGACTCAACGCTGCGCTTTGCATTTAGAACAAATTTCCTCGAGTGGGGATCGAACCCACAACCAGTCGATTTTACAGTCACACTTTGTGCCCCTGCGCCACGACTGGCCTCTCTATTATTTTTAGGAATATTTTGAAATAAACGAATAATAAAGTTATAGTAATAATAAATTAGACTTTATAATGCAATAAGAGGTTTGTAGTGCAGTTAGGTCGGCCACAATACCAAATAGCAATAGTAGTTAGTGTAATTGAGAGAATTATACAAAATTGTAATGCTGAATAGAAGTTCATGCTGTAGAATTAAACGAAATTTAATTTATAACTACAAAATAGAGATCGTAGTGGTGCAGTAGTACAATTTATGAGTGTAAAAATGATGTTTGTGGGTTCGATTCTCACTTAATGGAATATTTGGGGAATTATTTCAATATCACCGGTCTGATAAGCCGTGGCATTGGTACTCAATACAGAACTTCTCGAAACTCGAACTGTTCGAAAGTGTAGTGTTTCTACAATTCTTTTATATATTTGTGTCCGAGATTTAAAAAGCTAAAAAACAACATTGGAATGAACGGAGTGTCAAAACACTGTGTTCTATATGCCTTGTGCGGTATATAGTGTCACGCTAAAAAAAGATATTTATAAAAAAATATAATTGATCAATAATAATGAGGTCCGTCGTGGCGCCGCGACAGATTGTGAGTTCGATTCCCCCTCGGAAAAACAAAACTGGGGAACGGACTGTCTAAACATTAAATTTCCTGTGCCTACTCTACTATACGCGGGATACAGCGTGAAGTTGAAAAAAAAGAAATCAAAATAGTTAAAAAAAATGCTATAATCACTTTCAGGTATACACCAGTTCTACCGTCGTACACTCGTCATATGCGACCCTGAACTCATAAAACGTGTGTGCGTGAACGACTTCATGTATTTCACCGACAGGGGTTTCTTCTTCGATAAGGAGCTGGACCCTTTGGCGGAGTCAGTCTTGTATTTACAAGGCAACGAATGGAAACGATTGAGGGCAAAAATATCACCGATATTCTCGTGAGTATTTTTATTATTATTTATTATTGTTCGTCTCTCTGTCGTAAGGCTGTATTTCATGAACTGTGATAGTGAGAATTTGAGAGAATTTTTTTTTCACATAATGTATTTCTGCTACCGTATCTCCGTAACATGGTATGGAACCATTCGTGCGCGAGTCCGACTCGCACTTGGTTGGTTTTTATATTATTGGTTTCAATATTTTATTACTGTAGCAAATTGTTTTCTTATTTTACCTTTCACTGCTATGCAAGAAAAGGGTAGTAAGATTTTAGCATTAGAAACAATAACTTTGTGAAATAGTAAGCTTGAGAAATACTAAAAAAATGAAAACGAGATTAGAATCCGTGCATCTTAGCTGGTTTACTCAAGTAAAACATAAATGTTAAAATTTTATTCTGCTAATCGAATTAAAAAAATGCAACTTCACGCTTATTTCTGAAGGCTGAAGAAATCTGGTGTTAGATAATTTTCCACTTAACACGCTATGTCAGGAATATTCGGCGGAAAGTGGGCAAAAAAAGTGTTTAAATGGGAACGGAGTGTCTTCACATTAGGTACCCAGGTTCTATGTGCGGGATACAGCCTGAAGATAAAAAAAATCATTATCCCCAATGTGGATCCAACCCACAACCATAGCGCTTATAGTGCGATAACATCCTCATTTTTAATTTAATTTAGTTCTCTTTAAATTAAATTTAAATTAATACATTCACTATTAAATAACGATATTTTAATATAAAGAATCCTATATATTAGAAGAAAACATATAGTGCATAAAATAATAGGAAATATTATTTTACCACTTCCTCTTTGTATTATATCATTACTTAATACTTATATAATTAAATATGCTTCACGCCTTAATCACATCACGCTTTAATCATGAAACGGTGGTAGCTGTCGACGACGATATCCAATATTGTAGGTTTAATTTTGATTTGTGACAAATATCTATTACGATATATTACGATACAGGGTAACTGTATTCTCCAGAGCAGGATTGAAAGAGGAAACTTTGTGTTAAGATATTCCTTTCTGCATTTTGTTTCCAATTCTCGCGACATTACGAGTAGAATGGGGAGATCAACGTTGCGTTTTTGTCATGTTATTGGACATCAGTCTAAAACTAATAACAATAAAAATAAGAAAAATAATACATTCGCTCAAATGAAAATCGTACCCACAACCGTCGCATTTACAGGCAGAGACTGTGCCGCTGCGCCACGAGGGCCTGTATGATATTGATAAGTATTATTTATAAGTTTAACAAAATTAACATGTCTTCGGAAGCTTGGGTTGAGTAGCGAAACTCAACGCCGCGTTTTTTTCCCGAGAATCGATAAACGCGATAATGCGCGGCGTTGAATTTCGCCATAAAAAGCGTCATGTGGGAAAAAAAAGATGTTAATCTAAACCATTTGTTTTATATGAAAACTGCAATTTTATACTTGACTAATGTCTGAATAGCATTCAGGCCGTCAGTTAAACGACACTGTTTAGTACATAATCTAGGCTGCTAATTGAATAGCTTGTTAGGTTTCTTGGTTTTCTCATACGAGGTACCTGAATACTAATGGATAAAAAATTGTTTTATTTTGTAAGCAGAGGGAACCTAGGAACCTAGTGTTAAGACACTTTGTGTTTCTGTTCCGCACTTTTTGCTAAATTCAATTAAATTAGTAAATTATTGACTACATTAAGAAATTTTTATAGTATATAAAAACAAAATTCGTGATTTTGACACCTTTTCCTTCACATAGGTATGTACCTAATTAATACGTAATTTTTTAAAATTCCAGACCCATTAAATTAAAAGGCATGCTACCCATACTAGAGAGCACTGCAAACAAATTCGTTTTACACGTACAAAATATGTTTTCCACCAATGCAAATACAAAAAAAAGTATTCAAGAGGAAAACGTAACAAGCGAACGGACCGACACTTTCAAAGAAAATAGTATGGAAGTAGATTCGGACGAGCTCATAGGGGGCTACACGGCGGACGCGATAGTGCCGTGCGCGTTCGGGGTCAGGAGTCACGTGATGGACAACCCTAGGGACCCCTTTGCGGTCGCTTTGGGCGCCTTCTACGAGATGTCGTTTGCCAATATATTTGAAAAGTGAGTATTTTGTTGCTGTATTCTGGATATAACAGGGTAGGCAGAGGGAACCTAGTGTTAAGACACTCCGTTCCCCGATTCCATTTACTTTCCGCCGAATCCTGGAGGCATTGCATTAGGCATTGAGTGGCGATGCTCAACGTCGCGCTTTGCCTCGACATCAGAGCGAAGAAATGTAAATATTTAATATGTCATTTCCTCCAGTGAGAATCGAACCCATAACCTATCATGGTTAAAATTATATGCTTGTGCCCCTGTGCCACAACTGGCCTTAAAATATATAAAAATAATCGAAAATATATTTTAGATACACCTAGATAGTATGTATTTACAAGCATCGATGAAACTGCTTTATTTACATTTGGATGTGTTGATTGATTTTTTTTGGTGTTTAGTAGGAATCGAGTGCTTAACTTTTGATTTGATTTTTGCTTCTTAATTTTACTCAAAGATTTTATTTCTAATTTCATCATATATATCCAATGTTTTCTATTTACACAATAGCATTTAATAACTACATTGCACACAAAATACATAATATACGTATAAATTATAACATTTAATAGCTTAAATCCTTTTAGATTTCGATAGTTGATTACAAATCGATAATTATATTTCTTAACATGAATTTATTTTTATTTCTTTGCTACTCGTCCATCTGTTTGTTGGTACGTGAAGCAAATCCTTTTTTTTTCACCTTTACGATGTATGCCTTTTATAGCAGGGTAGGCTAAGGGAACCTAGTGTTAAACACTACGTTCTCCAATTTCCGCCGAATTTTCGAAGCATTGCGTGTTGAGAGGCAGGACTCAACGCCGCACTTTGCTTTGTTACCAGAGCAAATATTAATAAGTAATAATTCATTCCCCCGAGTGGGGATCGAATCCACGACCGTCGCGTTTGCAGTGACATGCTTGTGTAGTGCCACGATGGCTTCAAATTAGGCAAATTTTGTGGACAAAAAACAATGATTGTTTTGGGTTCTATTACATTGATTGATGTCCACACTAACAGATTTTTTCATATATTTGTATCTATATATATATGGTGCTTTTTCAGAACAATGCGCCACCTGTGGCCGGCGTTTGTGCTGTTTTTCAAAATGAGGATAATTCCAAAGAAAACCCACGAGTTCTTCTATAACATAGTGTCTAATGTTATCAAGGACAGAGAGAACGGTGAGTTTTTAATCTGATATATTTTCTTTTCTTCGTTTCTAATAATACTTTTTGGATATAAAATTATTTTAGTCAAAAGGTCAAAATAATAAAGATATGCTTCTAAATAGAATAAGTTATCTCTATATATAATAAGACAGTAAAAATATTTTGTCTGTACATTTAGTAATTTTGACTGAAATGGATAGAGGGATACTTAAAAAGACTAATAGAAAGCAAAAAGATTTTTTTTGAATTTCTTGTCTGTCTGTCTGTCTGTCTGTCTGTCTGTCGACATATTGTTGTCCGCATTTTTCTCTGAAACTACTGAACCGATTTACTTGAAAATTTCACCAATTGCTTTGTTTTAACTCAA
>JAATLQ010034209.1:0-36107 GCA_013421005.1 Heliconius erato x Heliconius himera
GTATGCGTTTGGTGGAACCAATTTGACTGTAATTCTGCACCCAGTTACTATGGATTAAATGCAAATTTGTATGACTATTCTATAACAGGATCCCAATACTCTGATCATGGCGGAATTCCTCAAGCATCTTACCCCGGGGATACTAGACCTCAAGGACCATCATCAAATTATCCAGGTACTTCAGGACCCCAAGGACCATCAGCAGGTTACCCTGGTAGCACGGGACCGTCTAGTAGCTATCCAGGTGATAACAGACCTTACAGGCCTTCAGGTAGTTATCCAGGTAGCGCTGGACCACAAAGACCATCTACTAGCTACCCAGGTAGCCAAGGACCATCCACTGGATATCCAGGCAGCTCTGGACCACAAGGACCAGTAAATGCATATCCTGGAAGTCAAGGAACTTCAACTGGCTATCCAGGGAGCTCAAGGCCTCAAGGCACATCTCCTGCATATCCTGGCAGCACAGGGTCACAAAGACCTTCAAACGGTTACCCCAGTAGCCCAGCACCGCAAGGTCCAAGCTATCCAGAAAACAATTCGCAACAACCTGGATACCCTGGTGAACAAAATCAAGGATATCCTGGCAGTCAAACTTCAGGACCAAGTTCGCCAGGAGGATACCCAGGATCACAAGGAACAACAAATTACCCGGGTTCCAGACCGGGGAGCAATCAAGGATATCCTTCAGGCCGACCTTCTGGACCCAGTTTCCCAACGGGGACTACAAGACCTAGCGATGGAAACTACCAACAACCGAATAGAGAATACCTCCCGCCTCGAGCTTGATTGAAATTCATTTTAACGAAATACAAATACAGAAAGATAGTTTCATGCTAGTTTTATAATAAAAAGTTTTAACTGCCAGAAAACATATAAAAATACATCGGAAGTACATACATATATGTTACTTACTGCCAAAATCAAGTAACGCTGACAAATAATATTTTTGGTGCTTATTTGATTATATAGATATTATTCTGTTACCTATAACTTTAATTTTAATTCAATTAATATTTTTTATTAGGAAATAGTGTAATTGTCCGCACCAGTAAAAAAAATTACATAAAAATATATGTACGTACAACGAAAGTTACCACAAGTGTTCATATAGTACAAAAATATTCCACTTCTAAGAAAAGTAGATAATTAGAATAATTAATGTTAAGGTGTTATATAAAGTATTATAAAGCATTTTCTTTTGTAAATAAAGATTCTTTGAGCAATATAATATCTTATTTCTTTTTTATATCTTTAATTCTTAATATTTATTGTATACGATTTTATATGGGCACAGCATGTGACTATAAACGGGATAGTTGTGGGCTCGATTCCTACTCAAAGGAACGCAATATTTTTATTTTCTCGTTTTGATAACAAGACAAAGCGCGGCGTTAAGTTTCGCCACAAGTTCAACTGAATGAAATATTTTTTTTCAATGAAAATACAGATTCACACTTATATATTAATGACAATGATGCCTTTGAATTTTATTTTCAAGCAAGCACAAGCGTGTGACTGTAAGCGAGACAGGTTGTGGGTTCCATTTTGGAAGTTAAATATTTTCATTTTTTCGCATGTGGTTATCGTTTACATTTAAGTACCACGAACGTCTATTACTCCCTAAAGCGTTAATAAAGTCTAGTATTTATTCGAATACCTCAATGGCTTAACAATAGATTTTATAGTAATAAATTTAACACAGCAGCTACTTGGAACTACAAATTGAATATAGCAAAATCAAAAATGAGATAAAAGCTTTTGCTATACAAAGTGTTTATGTCATTACCACTTTAAATGAAACCATAGATTTAACTACTCTAAAAAAGCTTAATACAATTAAAATACAAGAGTTTTTTCCAAAAATATTTTTTTTTTCAAACAAACCCTGTATATCCATCACTTTTTTATATTAAAATTTATGACTTTGTTAAATTAAGTAAGTGTCAAGTACTTGCAAATATACTATTTTTAATATAATTAGTGTCGTAGACGGTAAAGATTGTAGACATTAACGTAAGCGAGGGAGACAGAGAGAGAGAGAGAGAGAGAGAGCGAATATTTAAATGTTTATCTAATGGGATCTGTTTAACTATTTAATACTCCTGTATTTTAATATGAGCAATTCCATGCTAACGGGTCTAATATTAATTTTTGATTGCTTCAACATTTTATACTTCTACTATCAACAAAATTACTCTCTCTTAACAAAGGATATGAATAACGATAATGTTGATAATACATTTTATCTTTATTAATAATTTTTAATAAAAAATAATCAGCTTCACGCTGTATCCCGCATACAGCAGGGTAGGCAGAAGGAACCTAGTGTTGAGACACTCTGTTCCCCACTTTCTGCTATATTCTGGAGGAGTTGCGTGTTGAGTGGCAGAACTCAACGCCGCGCTTTGCCTCGACACCAGAGCGAAGAAATGGAAATATAAATTTAAGTAAATATTTCATCTCCTCGAGTGGGGATCAAACCCACATCCAGTCGGTTTTACAGGTACACTTTGTGCCTCTGAGCCACGACTGGCCTCTATTAATATATTAATAATTTTTAATTTATATTTTTCCACTTCCCACAATTAATAAAAAAATACTGTAAGCAATTGAGCTGGCAACCCAAAAATAGAATGTCAGTGTTCAGTGATGTCATATGTCATGCTCAAGTACGGTTGTTTTGCCTTTTTTCTGAGTCGTAATCGTTTTTTATGAGGATCTACAAGTTTTAAGTTAAAAGCAATACAAAACATCAATAGTAGACAAACAAATGAAGTTTCAATTGTGAAAAAGTGTTTTAAATAAGTTATTATTTGGCGGCGGGGTTGCTATTATCGATAGTGAATATTGCGTATCATGTAACAGTGCTCTTGTGGTTTATTTTGTGGCCGCTGCATCTATTTTCGACTTGACAGTCTTCCTTAACGTACGTGAATTTGTTGAATTATTTAATTTACACAATTGACGTGCCTAAATAAATGTTTACGAATAAAATTGTAAATTTAGTTGCTTGTAATGTCAAGGTCCAACAATGTCCTTACTAGTTTGTCATCCTCTTTTATCACACTTCATTATACAATCTTCTTCGAATCTTTTAGCAAACTTTCAAATAATACTAAATTTATAAATGTTATATCTTAATGTTTATTATTGAACCAGTTGTAATTAAAAGTAATTATTGATTACAACCAATTATAAATGATAATTTATAATTACTTTCTAATTAAAATATTTGTGAATTCCAACTAAAATTTCACTATTCTATTACTCTATATTTTCACACAGGTTTTATCTGATGTTCTTGTAATACAGCATGTCATTGTATAGACTTCTTGTTCTGGCTGATAGTGAAAGTACTATCCATTGAACTCATTGTACTGCAATATATCTATAATGAGTGTTAATTCAAAATACTTACTGTCTAATTAAATTTCTTTAGGGTTTTCATATGAAAAGCAAAATTTTATTAAATAACATTTTTTTCAATTAATTCACTAAATGACTAGTAAACCATATAAACAAAATAATTCGTCCTTTAAAATAATATGCCACAATGGTAGAGTGTGATAGTATCTGACTGTCAGTAGATGGTTTGTCAGTTCAATCCTCAAGAAAAAACCCATCCCTGAGAAGGTACAACTGATAACCATCACATTACCACTTACACACAAATTATCCACTCTGGCAGGACAAAGCCTGTTTGCATTCTGCCATTTAACATGCAATTTGCTACTTTCTCATATAGTTTAATTTAAGAATAAGTTAAAATAACAAATAAAACAATATTGACACATTTGTGAAGCAACATTTTAATATATATATATACTTATATGGTAGCTGTTATATTATTGAAATATTTTGATTTCCTCCTTTGAGTAATACAAATTCAGTAATGTTACTAAACAAACAATTTGACTTAAATGAGGAAGAAGTAAACAATTAAATGTGCAAACTTAGATGTCTGAAGATAAATTAAAAGTACTAATTATTAAAAGAAATTAATCAAAATAAACTCTATTATTCTGAATTATTTTATATATGTAGACAAAGCGCAGTGTTGAGTTTTTCCCCTCAGTATATAATGTGTCAAAATTTAACAATATGTGGGGAAATGGTGTCTCCTAACACTAGGTTCCCTCTGCCTGCCCTTCAATATGTGTGTAGCCAAAAAAATCTTTTTAATATACTAATTATCAAAATATAAACAGGTTACAATGAAATAGCCTAACAAAATGAGTTGGTTGCGAACCACATCGAAGACGCTGGCGCGCCAGCTCTCCAGGTCCCTCGACCCACGACACGATTATGAACCTCAAGCATGCTACAACTCCTTTTGTAAACATTGGCAGCAAGCACATGATATTATAATTAAATCACAGGTAAATATATATTTTTTTGTATTTAAAAATTGCCTAAATTATTATCGGATTATGAGGCAAAACATGGTGTAGAGTTCCACCACTCAACATGCAATGCATTCACAATTTGGCGAAAAGCAGATAAAGGAAGTGTCTTAATGGGACCGAGACCGAGACTCAAGTTCCCTCTGCCTACCCTACTGTGCGTAGGATTAAGTGTAAAGCTAAAAATAATTATAATCTATTATAACAATTGAAGCCATCATGGTGCAGTGGGATAATGTGTGATCATAAACAAAGTTTCAATTATTTTTCAATAATATATAATGTTATTAACTATTTTCCATTTCCCTGCTCTTAAAGACAAGATGCAGCATTGATTTATAGCTGTTCAGTACACAGTGTCTCTAATTTGGATGGAATGAGGTTCTTGACATTAAGATCTCTAGAACAAAAAATATTTTTCAATATTTCAAATAATCAATGTCTAAAGAGATGTTCTGCTTATATTTAAAGTCAATTAAGTAATAGATACTATAAAATTAGAAGAACATTCTTTAAAATTAATTATTATGTATCCATAGTGAAACAAACCCAATAAATGAAAAGTACAAGTTTCCTTCTCACTGTCAAACACAAAGCTTTTAACTGTATAGTATTTTTTTTTAACTAATAAAAATAATTCTTCATTTTAAAATTATTTACTATTTAACTTAACAATAACAGGTTTATTTAATACAAAGTTATCTTTATTATATGATATTTAAAACACATAACAGTAGTATTTATTCACTACATTGTTATTCATAATATGACCTCAAATCTAATAGAAGATTAACTCACATTATTCACATTATTGTTTTTGTCTCGTAAAAAATTACAAGGCTATGTGTAATGTGTACACATTCTTAAGATATATAAATTATCAATTTTTTACTAAAGCACAATAAAATATGTTTCATATCATAAAGAACCTATTATATTTTTTAAATCACTAAATAGTTAAACCAATTTAACCTATTAACCAACATTAAACCAACTTTTAAAATATATATTTTTTTATTTTCTAATATTTTTTCTACAACATTTAAAAATAGAAAATGTTGAAACATAGAACAACACTTTTTCTGTAGAATAAAGGAGTGAAACATTTTTTTTTGATGAATCAAATTTGTTTGTGACTAAGTAATCTTAGAATGTTGAAATTATGTCTTATGTGTAACATACATTAGTAGAGAGCTACATATTTCTTTTTTTTTTGTATTTTGATAAATTTAAACACGCAATGCCTCCAGAACTCGGCGAAAAGTGGGGAACGGAGTGTATTAACACTAGATTCTCTCTGCCTACCCTGCAGTGTGCGAAATACAGTGTGAAGCGATTTTTTTACCTTTTAATTATAACTCATAATTAATAGTAATATTTACTTATATATTAAGCATTATCTTATTATAGAACATTGCTTTACAACACACAATGGTTGTGGGTTCAATCTCTCCTCGGGGGTTCGAGTGCTCATACTGAATAGTAAATATTAGACAACCAATTGACTTATAAAATACGCGTTGTCATAACGCTGTATATGAACTTTTAAAATCGTGTATACTTACAAACGTGGTACTTTGTAGTGTATATTTAATTTATTAAATAATTTTTTACGCATTATTTTCTAAATTATATAAACATTCTGCACTCCTTCTCTATATAAACTACAACTGTGTCTATATAATTCATATTACGTCTGCAGAATGTTCGTAAATATGTGTAAAATTTTTGCTTCACGTTAGATATGTATATAGATATTGATATCTATAGATTGTATATATATAGATATCTATATATTGATTTTCGCGTTTTAATGAGACTCTACGCAACATGCTATACCTCAAAATTAGAGAGAATGTGGAGAACAGAGTGTTTTGTCTCTAGAATTAGTCCGTTCTTTCCTTGTAGATATGGCATGTTGCTATACTCTCAGGAAACAGCTTAACGTTACCTTTTACCAATTATAACAATTTATTTCTAGCCCCAACACCTCCATGATGACGTCCTGGGCGTCGTCAACCACCTCGAACAGCTAACCACTCTATTGGTATTAGAGGCTAGGGCGCGAGAGATCAACCACGTGCCCGCCCCCGCCGCCTGCTTGGAGTACCTGCTGAGCGAAAACCTCCTCGATAAACTGTATGAGTGGTCAAAATGTACTGGAATGTGAGTATAATTTGTTGTCATTGATATCTTATGAGGTCAGTTGTGCCGCAGGGGCAAGGGGCAAACGTTTGTCTGTAAACGCGATAGGTTGTGAGTTCGATTTACACTGGAGAAAATGAAATATTTAAGTAATTAAATAAAGTTTGGACGTCGAGGCAAAGGGCGGCGTTGAGTTCCGCCAATGAACACCCAATGCCTCAACATTTTGGCGAAATATGGAAGAGCATAAGTGTTTTAAGGAGAACGCAGTGTCTTAATACTAGGTCCCCTTGTTGCCCCTGCTTACTCTGCTACGCACGGGATACTAACGTGAACGTAAAAGTGGAATGGTTCCTATTTCTGATGTTTTTATTGAAATAGCAAAGGTAGTAAAATAGTTTATCCTAAAGGTATACCTGCTATACACAAGGTCAGCGACACGCTGAATCCCGCACACAGCAGGGTAGAGGGAACCGAGTGTTAAGACATTCCGGTCCCCACTTTCTGCCGATTTCTGGAGGCATTGCGTGTTGAATTACAGAACTCAACGCCGTGCTTTGCCTCGACAGCGAGCGAAGATATGGAAATATAAATTTAAATAAATATTTTATCTCCTCGAGTGGGGATCGAACCCACAACCAGCCGGTTTTACAGTCACACTTTGTGCTACTGCGCCACTACTGGCACCATACATAAGGTATGGTGCTGATTAACAAATGTTTATCGTTAAACACTACGAAGCATTTCCTAGAACAAAAATCATGCCAACATTGTAATCATCATTTTATAGAATGATAATTTATGCACATATGCATATTTGCTTTAATTATTTATTAAAGTACCCGCAATTATTTATATTATATGTTTTTGTTTCCTGCGTGAATCATTTACCTACCGACTGAGCTGGTGTGCTTCGAGACACCACGTGGTAAGCGACTCTGTTATCTGAACTAGACTTGATACTGACGTTAGGCTTTAATTCGCTAATTGCCCTACAAAATATTATTTAGGGTATCTTAAACTGTAGATATTTATATATGTATTTTTTTTATTATAAGAATTACAATAATGTTTAACTTATTATTTCTATTGTAAAATGGAAAATATTTGTATACAACGTGAGGAGTATGTAAACGCGACAGATAGTAGGTTTGATTGATACTCGAGAAAATTAAATATTTTTATTTTTCTCGCTCTGGTCGAGGCAAAACGCGGCGTTAAGTTCCGCCAGGTAACATGCAATGCCGGCAGATTCAGAGGAAAGTGGAGAACGAAAATGTCGTAACGCGTAGGTCCCCAGGTTCGCTCCACCAACTCTTCTATGTGCGGGATACAGCGTGAAGATAAAAAGAATGTATGTACTTATTTAGAAAACGTATAAAAATTTGAACGCAGCGGGATTCGAACCCGCGCCTCCTGGAAACCGACCAGGCGCTCTGACCACTAAGCGCCTGGTCGGTTTAAAGTATTTTTCCAAGTATTTTTCTTTCCTAAGTGTGAAATAACACTTTAAAAATGTTTGAGAATGTATGTAGTAAAAATTGTTATTAAAAAATAAATAAATTATTTAGAGCAGCTCAGTCGGTTATTATATTCCATTCATTTAAATTATAGAACGTGCTTACAGCGAAAATTGATTAAAGTTCCTCGACCTTTGTGTTACATAAATATTATATTAAAAAGCGGTCTATATAGATATGAATTTGTATAAAATATTAGACGTGACATACATACATATGAATATATATTGCAGTAGACCTAGAAATAATATCACTAAAAAGAGTGAAATATTAATTTAAAAAATTTAAAAAAGGTGAGAAATTTTAAATGTATCTCAAAAAAATTGCTATGGCAACTGGCAACACTGAGCACAACGTCGTCACGCCGCTCAATATGCATTGTCTTGAATCCAAGCTGGAAGCGGAGAACGGAGTGCCTTGACACTAGGTTCTCTATGCTTACCTTGCTCTATATGGGATAAAGCGTAAACTGTTTTTAAAAAAGGCAAACACCATTCCACCTACAGACCTATTTGCAAATAGTATCGGAAAAGTTACTAAATTATCTGTTCTGACCTCTCATTTCAAGATTGACCTTCCGTCTAGTACTTTGTTATCAACTACCGGTTCCGTTGCTTCACTGATAGAAGTATAGCAACTACTAATATAGTTATTTTTTTATTCTAAAGTACGTATCTAATAAATACATTTAAAAATTGTTCCTGAAACATATTTGTGGGTTAGAATTTCTTTCAAAGTAGTTGTTGGTTTAACATTAAAACATAATATACATTAAATGATATACTGCCATCTAAATCGTAATTTAAATTGATTTTTTTTTAGCTAATATTTCGAGGCATAGCGCGTTGAATGACGGAAGTCAGCACAACATTTTGCCTTTGCTACCAGAGATAAAAAATATTAAATATTTCTTTATCCCGAGTGAGAATCGAACCCATAACTATTGTATTCATGGTCACACGCTTGTGCCACTGCACCACGACGAACTCGACCAAAAAAATTTTTATTTTTTATTTTGAGAACTTATACCATAAATGATACAAGTCTTCAAAATACAATTTCTTTTTTTTGAAATATACAAATATAACGAATATTGGTAAAGCCACTGTTATAATTTATTTTACAAGCATATCATGTTACACGCAAACAGATACTATTACAGGCAGTGACAATTACTGTGACTCAGTAAGGAAAACAATAATATAAACATTGAATACTAATAGGCTAGCATTTGTTGCCAAATCGTTTGTATTTAAGCAACACCTTTTAGTATCGACAAACTTGGTAAAATTAAAAAAAAACAGCTTTAAGCTGTGTCCTGCACACGGGAGGCAGAGGGAACCTAGTGTTAAAACACTCCGTTTCCCACTTTTCGCTGAGTTCTGAGCGTGTTGAGTGGCGGGCTCAACGCCGCGCTTTGCTTTGACACCAGACCGAGGAAATGGAAATATAAATAAATATTTGATTTTCTCGAGTGGAGATCGAGCTCTAAACCAGTCGCGCTTACAATCATTTTGGGCCCCTGCGCCTTGATTGGCCTCAAAAAAACACAAAATTGATAAAGATAGATAGATATTAATAGGGTTTCCAAAAATGTATAATACTCAATATACTTTTATGATTTTATGATTAAGCCGGTTAAATACTATCTGAAAAAAAAAACGGCCATGTACAAGTTGGATTCGCCCACAGAGGGTTCTGTAACAATTGTAGGCAATCCTGAACGTCGACGACAACTGCAACTTATAAAAGTTGACAAACTTGACTTTGCGGTGTGCACTCATTTTGAATGAAATAAACTACTATTATAAATTTGTAATAGTTTTTGTTTGTAATATAATTATATATTTATCCATTTTTTCGTACAGTTTCCGAAAAATGAAAATCTATTTGTACTAATTTGACTATATAGGTTTCGGTTATACGACAAATTTCATACAAGATATAGCAAAAACGATGAATCCAATAACGGTATCTTTTATTTTCTTGATTCTTTCTATGCTCCAAGGGATTGTAAACCTGAATATAAGGTATCATTTTCAGCTGTCTTCTAGATACCTCCACGTAATCTCGAACTAAGTTGTCTTGACAAATTGACAATAAACCGATCCTATTAGGTTTCCCGTTTTTGTCCGGAAACCCAAAAAATGTACGGAACCCTAAAACAGTAACTTATTATAAATTCGATTTAATTAAGACAATATATTTAGGAAACGTTTTTTGAATAACGAATAGATGTCCTGAAATAATTTTCCTGTAGACATTATCTATGATGCCTTGCATTGCAAATCTTAATGATCTTAGGTCCGTATTAATAACCACTCTCAAGATCGGTCTCAGATTTTAAACCGATTTATAAATACGGGCTTTAGTGTTTATTATAATTTAATTACCTCTGCATTCCTTAAACAAGATGTAACCTTATTATATCTTTTTATATGTTACTAGAGGGCGCGCGCGGCTTCGCCCGCTTATTAGGAGTGAATTCTAAAAAAACCACGAAACACATGTTCAATAAAATATTTTTAACAGTCTGAATTTAATTTTTTATAAAAATCGGTGGCAATTTAAAGATTTTTCCATATAAACTTTCAACCCCTTATTTGAACCCTTAGGGGGTGAATTCTTAAAAACCATGAAACACGTGTTCAATGAAATATTTTTAAGAGCCTGAATTTCAAATTTTATAAAAATCGGTGCAGATAAAATTTTTTTTCCATACAAACTTTCTACCCCTATTTCATCCCTTTAGGGTTAAAATTTTTCAAATTCCCTTCTTAGTGGATGTCCAGAATATGAAAATAAATATCTGCCCAAATTTCACGTTTCTACCATCAGCGATTACGGCTCTGCGTGCGTCTTACCTCAGTCAGTCAGCACAAGTCCTTTTATATATATGTTATATACTTTCACTGCTTTAAACAGGCAATTAGTGATTAAAAAGTTTTTTTTTTCAGCGATTTACAGTGACTGCACAGTCAAAATTAAAAAATGTAATGATCTATTTTTAACAATTTTAAAGTGTTATTCCACACTTAGGAAAGAAAAACTTAAAATTTTCCAAGAGGCGTGGGTTTAAATCCCGCTACGTTAAAATTTTTATACGTTTTCTAAAAAGTATTTTTGCAATGGTCTAGTTTATCAAATTATCAATGATGTTTCTTAAAACATACTTGTTAGTATATGTACGTTGTGACATTGTCTTTTATACTTTTTGACCAACTTCTGTGGGGGACGGAGTGTCTTAGCACTAGGTTCCCTCTGTCTACCCTGCTGTGTGTGGGATACAGCGTGAAGCTGATTTGATTTGATAACCAACTTCAGTAAAAGAAAGAGGTTCTCAATTAGACTGTATTTTACTGGTATTAATAATACTTGGTAGTTAAATACTATGGCTACTAATTAAAAATTAATCTTAGTTTACAGAATGTAATCGTAATTTAATTCGAAATGTTCTAAAAATTCTTCATCTAAATCTAGAAAGTGCTTTATGACTAATTAGTGTTTGAACATAATTAATTAGCTTTGTATACCAACGTACCGCTCGTTTTAGAAAAAATATTTCATGCTACGTTGTTTTTATAATTTATTTATAAATTGGGAATAATATTTACAAAAATACCTAGAGGCCAGTCGTGGCGCAGAGGCACTAAGTGTGACTGCAAAATCGACTGGTTGCGGGTTCGATCCTCACTCGAGAAAAAGAAATATTTACTTAAATTTATTCGGCGTTGAGTTCCTCCACTCAGCACGCAATGCCTCCAGATTTCAGCGGAAAATGGGGTATGGAAAGTCTTAACACTAGGTTCCCTCTGCTACCCTGCTGTGTGCGGGATACAGCGTGAAGCTGATAAAAAAACCTAGTAAAGTTTATGTATATCTATATATTCTACTAAATTACTAACGATCCTAATATATTCTCTATTGTAACTTAAGACGTTTTCAGCTTCCCTGAGAAAAAAATTGTTGAAAGCAACATTTTGGCACATCTTTTTTTTCTTTTTCTCTTCTTTTTTTTATGTCCATTTTACTTTTTTTTCAGCTTCACAGTGTATCACATATCATATCATATATGAGGGTAGGCAGAGTGACCCCACTTTCCACCAAATTTTCGAATGCATTGCATGTAGAGTGGCGGACCTCAGCACCTCCCTTTTGCCTTTGTACCAGAGCGAAAAAATTAAAATATGAATAAATAATAATTCATTCGAACCCAATTACCCGATCGCTATACAGTCACACGCTTGTACACCTGCGCCACGATGACCTCTAGATAATAATATAAGATATATTTTTTACTCACAATTTGTGTTCCTAATCTTGATTTTATTGTCTAATAATTTTTACGTGAACATCATATTAACTAATTGAATTGCCATTTCTAGAGCTAAATCAATAGAAATATATTTTTATCTGCGAAGTTATTTATTTATTTAGTTATATATTTTATCATTTAACAATATTTAATCAATCATATGAATTATGGAGAGATATGAACACCCGACACTCTAGATAATAAATTTTATGAAAAAAATATATAACTGTATTTAATTAGGAGCTTAGAGTATATCTGATTAAAAATAATTATCGATAAGGACCGAGTTCAAATTTCGTTACGTTAAAAAAAAAATTATATACTGTTTTATCATTTAAGATGATTTAATATATCAATAGTATTTTATATTTTATTTAAAAAACGATTACAATGTTAATTATTCATTTATATTGGTCTTTTTTGATCCGCGCAAATCTTAATCGCTCTCAAATTCGATCTTGAGATGCCGTTTTTTATTCATAGATATATTAAGCCTCAGACCTGTTTTACACAGTCGATACATAATGTTTAATATAAAAAGAAAATATAAATTATATAACATATTCATGCCATTTCTGTGAATATGTAAAAAAAATCAACTTCACGCTGTATCCCGCACACAGCAGGGTAGGCAGAGGGGACCCAGTGCTAAGACACTCCGTTCCGTACTTTACGCCGAATTTTGGAGGAATTGCGTGTTCAGTGGTAGAACTAAACGCCGCTTTTTGCCTCGACACCAGAGCGAAGAAATAGAAATATTTTCTTAATATTTTTTTTTTATATTATTCTAGATACGAAAATGCCGTCCGATTGGAACAACTCAAGCTATTTGGAAACCTAGTCAACCATTATAGTTCACAGGTATACAATGTATTAATCATATTCTTTTTATTCTCCCACTTTTTTTTCTTAATTATAAATAAGATTGCATGCCGTGTGATCCCGGCCTAGAATAGGATCATCCTGGTACTGCTGGTGTCGTAAGAGGCGAATAAAGTACGTGTGGTAGAGTCACGTCACCAGCAATGGCAACACGCATGGGCAGACTCGACCGGATCATTACCACCCCCGGCATTTAAAACTGGCGTGAAGTAGTGGCTCTATGCCACTGCGTTTCGCATCAGGTAATGCCGGGCTCCGGCGCCCAACCCACCTTGTCGGCCGGCAACGCACCTGTAGCTCCTCTGGTGCTGCACGGGGTCGTGGGCGGCGGTAATCATTTACCATCAGGTGACCCGAACGCTCGTTTGCCATGTCCTTTTCCATAAAAAAATAATATTAAAGTAGCTATATCAGTGTGTCTTATATATTTTTATAATTTGAATGTTCGGTACCGTCACGTATAAGGTTTCCGTTAATAATATTATTTAATAACATTTAATTACGCTATGTTTTAAAGAGAAAGAAAACTTTGTAAGAACATTTCTTGTTCTTTTTTTTATCTTTTCTTCATTGTGCATGAGATAGATTGCTATTCTTTATATTCTTCTAAATAAAAATACTGGCCTGAGTTTGAAACTAGAACCATATTTAAAAGTAAAGCGCTACAATGTTGTTATTATTATATTTTTATATTTTTTTTTTTAGTTTTTGTTTACTTTACAGGTGATAGCGGCGGAGCCATTTTTACGGCCGCTGTTAAAACTTTTACAAGGATTCAGAAATCAGATACCGCCAGCGAATCTAGAAAGTAAGACTTAATTTACCGTATATTACACTACTCACTTAAGATATAATTCTTTAATCTAAAAAAACATGCATAAAGCTTCGAACGGAGTGTCTTAACACTAGATTTCCTTTGGATTCTACTAAGTTAGCCAGTTAAACTTTCTAATTGAGAATTTACTTTTTTAAAAATAAAATACTAATTTAAATTAAAACTATATAATACGTCTGATCGATTTGGAGATCACAACAATATTAATTCTTTGACACTATATTTAATTCAATGATAAATATTAATGTTACTAAGGTACTGTTTTCATTTATATTAAAATTGAAAACATTGCTTTGTAATTTTATATTTATTTAATTTTCCATTATTTTATTATTTTCATTTTATAAAAACTTGTCTCTATTTTTGTAACTCGTAATATAAGTACCTGGTGTTTTAAAACTAGGTTCCCTCTGCCTACCCTGCTGTGTGCGGGATACAGCGTGAAGCTGAAAAAAATATATATAGTTAGATTGTATAGATATTAATATTTAAGTAATTATTAATTATAATATAATTACCGTTCCAGGTCAACTAGTTGCAGTGCTAAATCAATTATGTGTTGTTTTAATGCAAAACATGAGGTTCATTGATCTATTCTTTCTGATGACGGAAACTAAAAATGGTTCACAGGCTGAGTGAGTATATTTTGCAAACTACTAGCGGACCCGGACGCGGCTTCGCCCGCTTGAACTATACGAATGCTTATTAGATATATTTATGAAATTGTTTTTGAAAATATCTAATTTGAATAAAAAAAATTATAAGTAAACGTAATCATATTAAAATATTTATAAAAAAAAATTAAACAAAACCAGCTACATTATCAATATCATCGAAGTAAAATAAATATTTAAAAGAATTAAAATTAAATGTGTTGTGCTATGTTTTTTGCAAGTGCATGTGGTTATTTACATAATACTTAAATACAAATAAAAAATATTATATTTTTTGTCTCTGTCTGTCTTTCTATTTCCCCGAGCTAATGTCCATAATAACTGAACTGATTTTTATTGGACTTTCAGTGATCGATTTTACTGATTTAACCGGGAAAAATCTTTTTACACGTTTTGAAAGATGATTTGAAAAATGAAACACCTAACTAAAGTCCTTTCTACATTAAATATGATAAGTTTTGCGAGCAATATCAAATAAAATGCCAAAAAACTAAAACCATATTTTATTAAGTGTATAACAACGCAATAGATAACCATCCAAGATGAAATAACCAACAATTCTTTCCTAAATAATAAGTACTTAAATAATATTATGCCGCTGCCGGTCATACTATGCCGCTCGTAGGCTAGGTCATTTCGAATCAGTGACATCTCCTTAATTATTTATTAGAATGTTATACAGTAAACTATAATTTCAATCCAGATGAAATGTTAAAAGTGACTATTATATTCATTTTCATAAGGACCAATATAAATTATAGAAAATACATACAGCAAAAACCCGATAAATATAAATTAATTAAAACGATTACTTTTGCTTAACCTTCAGAAATAAACATGGTATATGTATAGCGGACTTTTTTAAACATTAAAGAACAATATTTTTGTAAAACATTGTTTTTATGTATCTCATAAGGTTGAGTCAGCGCACGCCATGTATGCGTTAAGCTCATTTTGGGTGACGTTTTCTTATAACAAACAAACTTTGCAAACCGTTGCTTAGCAACGGTCGGTTGTTATTAACATGGCGGAATAAATTGCCTGTCAAACTAAAAAGTATTTTAATATATTGGTATATATCGACAATATTACAAATATGAGAAATAAAAGTAACCTATGTTCATCCGAAGACCCTTAAGTATCTCTTTATGAGTATTTTATCACAATTGAATTAGCGGTTTGGCCCTGATTGCGTAACAGACAGACAGACAGAGTTACTTTCGAATTTATAATATAGGTATGGATAATTAAATACTATAAAAGAAGCTATAATATATAAGTAATATGGGTGGTATGTATATATGTATTACAAAACTACAAAATTTTAAAATCTATACGATACCGTGATTGCGTCAAATGATTTTTTTACAGTTTTACGGATTTTACTTCATAACAAATTATAGAAACATGAGTATTTAGGAACTATTGTCTTAGTATTAAGGAACTAGTGTCTAAATACTCAGTTTTTTATTTGAATAGTTTTTTATAGCTTTTAAAATCTATCTCTGTATAATAAAATATAACGATTTTTATTTACAGATTCATCATTGGACGTCTCTTACTATCGTCGGTGCATAGGGAAGGCTCCGCCGGTTCAGTGGCGAGGGATGCGTTTTTATTATGTGCCAAAATGTCGGCGAAATGTCCTCCGCTCGCACATTGTCTGTTAGCGGGAAACGCTTGTCCTATATTGGCTACTGGTGAGTTGGTAGAAAATGGTAGATGGTAGAAAGTGGTTGATAGTAGAAAATAGTAGAAATTAAAGATACCGTGAGTTTTGTGGCGAGAATGAGTTATGGCCTGAGTTTGAAACTAACTATATTTAAAAGTAAAGCACTACATTGTTGTTATTATTTTAGTGTATTACAGATATTTTAGGGTAAAATAAAAATGTATTCTCGCTAAGCACTAGCATGATGTTAGTTGGCGGGAAACGTTCACCCTTTATTGGTTACTGGTAAGATGGTAGAAAATAGTAAGAATACGAATTAGTAGAAATAGAAAATTTTGGTAGTTTTTTGACTGTTTCTGTTATAAAACTGTATTAGAGATTTTTTTAATAGACATGATTAAACCTAATACGTCAATTAAATTATGTGTTTAATTAATGAAACACTTTAATAGGTTACAAAACAAGCATTAATCTTATAAGTGCAGCTTTAATAATTATTAGGAAAACATAAAACTACGAAATACAGTAAGCCGCCATGATATTAAGTTAATGCCTTGTAGGGCGATTTATATCACATCTTAGGAAACAAACGAATTGACATCTTATATTGTATACAATGCAATAGACTTAAGATAAGATCACTTTGATTTGAGATCACATGCGATACCGAAGCGAGGGGGCGCTTATATAGCACTTAAGGTATCAATTTATTTTTGGACCCCCCGAGGGTATCTATAAAGTAGTTGATGAAAGTGAACGAGGTAAAAGAGGTGCGATAAAGCGTGAAGCTAAGTTAAGTTATCAATATGTACAAAAATCTCTTTTCTTCATACATTCAATTATCGGGATTTTCGAAAATCCGAGTGCTTAACGTCAGCAATTAATCCGGTTAGTCGAGTTTCTATAATATGTAAGGTAATTAGAATAACACGTGGCAGGTCTGAGCGGGCTGTACTCGCTGCTGCCGCGCGCGCTGGCGGCGGCGCGCCTCGCGCCCGACGACGTCAACCGCGTGCACAAGCTCACCCTGTTCATTGACTCCTTAGAGTTTTGCAACGCCGTGGCGCAGGTTCGAATACCGTTTTTATATATTTTTTTTTAATATTAAAAATTGTTAATTTTAAAATGTTATTCCACACGTTGAAAAGAAAAATACTGTTTTAGAAAATGTATAAAAATATTATCTTGTTACGCTAAAATTTTTATACGTTTTCTATTAAGTACTTTATAAATTTTTATAACCTTACGTTTCGGTCACAGGAAGGCGAGTCAAAAATATATAAAATTAGCTTACGAAATTAATGCGGCTTTAGAGCTTCATTTAAATTAGAAGAAAACGTTAAAAGTCAATGTTTTTATTATATTCAATAAAAACTTTGTTATAATTTGTACACGCATAAGCAGGTGCCATAAGCAACGTAGTGTGAAAACACTCCGCTTCAAATCCCGTATTGATATAACTGTTTCCGTTCAACGCACGCACAAACGCACAGACAAATGATAAATAGATAGATTTTTCTCCTATGTTTTATTATATAACTTTTACAATTTTATAGATACCTTTAACCTTTCACAAACTTCTATACCTTTTTACAACTTTGTTTTACAATTATTTATTTTTCATTTAAAACAGGTAGCGCATCCGTCCATCAGAAAACATTTGTTAGATCTACTCTATCAAGGCTTCTTAGTACCAGTGATGGGACCGGCGTTGTTACAGGTAATTTTATAAACTCTATATACAGTACGGTCGACAAGTCGTGACCACTTTGACCTTAGCTGTAAATGACTGCGCAAATTTGTTTATTAGGATTCTTTATTAGTTTTGATTATTTGCTTTCCGACCATACCATGCGAATGTACGTATGAACAGCGTGAAGTAGATTTTTTTTAAATAGAATTTAAAAATCCTAACATCAATGGGGCCACAACATATCGACCGTACTGTAATTAGGAAAGGGTATCTACTACTATTTATATATTTAAAATGTACACATTTACGGCATATATAGAAATTGAAATCATATCAATTATTTTTAAATATAGTTTGAAAACATTACACTTTCTTCGTTTCGAAATATTAAAATAGTCCCATTGGACATTTAAAATCTTAAAAATATTTAAAAAAAAGACTATGATTTTGATTTTGTTGTTACAAGTCGGATGAAAGATTTTTTTATAATCAGTAGAAATTTGTATTAGAAAATTATTTTGTAATTATAATTTTTTTATGATACCAATTTCTATATTTTTGTATGGGCTTAATGGTTTCCATTACATATTTGTGTTTTTTTGAGTGCATGTGGGTGTTTTTTAAAGTGTGGAATTTCTAAATATTGACTGACTACCAAAATTGTATATTTAATTAAATTATTATACTGTATATGTTTTTTTTAATGTAAATATATATATAAGGAATGAGAACATTCTCTGATTTACAGTAATTATTATTAACCAAATTTATATTTTAATCGAAATTACAAATGCCTAATTCTTGTATCAACTTTGCATGTTTTACAAATTAACTAAAACTATATTTTGATGTATTGATTATGTATGTATGTAAAATATATAGTCGAAAATTTTTATTGCCTTGTACAGAAAAAAAAAGATATTCTGAGCAGATATATATTAGTATAGTCTAGTTCTAATATATATTAATTCTGACTGTTAATGGGTTCGAATCTTGTTCAAGACAATTTTTTCTTTTTATTTATATATGTATGTTTATTCAGATATTCATCACAATATAGGATGGAAAAAATATAATTATTTGTAATATTATATTTTTTTATAAAATGACAGTCATGGGTTTCGTGACACATGTGACATGTGGTAATGGACATGATGTGAAATCTTTTTGTAACGAATTTCGGTTTTTATAATGTAATATGAATGAGGTATTTCTAAAAGTGACTAAAGTTTAAAAGTCGAAGCGAATTTACTATATATTATGTTACATAATATTTATTTAAAGTAAAAAGTGAATTTGAATTTATTTTATTAGTTTTAGCTTATAAAAAGATTTCACATTTTTTTACATGGATCTGTCACGCCAGGTTCACGGTTCAGTGACAGTGTGTAGTACCTGTGACCTTTCGCCTTCTATCATCCCATAGTTCCCTATTATTTTGTGCCATTTTCGCTTTTTATTTCGCTCCGTTTTCAGAAACCCATAAAGTGTGAGAGTTTTTTTTTTTAATTATTATTAGCAATATTACTATTTTGAACCCCAAAAATATAATTTGTTAAATGTTTGTATACCTAAATACATAAGACTAACCATCACTCGTTTGTGCATAATTATGTAACCAAGCACCAGCTTCGCCAAATAACCTTAAAATATAGCCTAAAACTAACAATATTCAGTTATTTAATTACATTTTTTTTTTTAACTAATATTCCTTTATTTAATTACGTTTTTTTTTGTCAAATAAACCCTCCTTTGTTTCAATATAATCCAATTCCAAATAACTGTCACTCGACCGCCAATCTACTCGTGGAACGATAGAAAAGAGCGGAAAATTTACAGAATGAATGTATGGAACAAGCGACGGCGATGGCGTATTTGGAGCTTTTGTTGCGGTGCGTGACGTCAGGGGGACTTTTAAAAGTGATTCTACACTTTTTGTTTACCTACGAATATGACGGCGTTAAAGTTATTGATGTACTGCTAGGGAGGCTGGAAGGGAATAATCATGTAAGTATTTTATTGGTAATCAGCTTCACGCTGTATCCCGCACAAAGCAGGGTAGGCAGAGGGAACCTATTGTTAAGGCGTTGAGGGTCGGAACACAACAACCGTTTTGTTTTACCATAGTTTGGAAAACAAAAAATATTATTAATTTATTTACCCAGAGTGTGAATCGAATCCACAATTATCGTTTGTCCCTTGCCTCTCGACACCTTCTAAACAGTGATGACACTGTTTTAATGATATGTCTAAATATAAATATTATGTATATACCTAATAACCATAATTCATCTAAAATCAATACCAATGTTGATTTTTAAAACGATAAGGTTTTGTTTTATGCTTCACGCTATATCACGCATATAGCAGGGTAAATAGATAGTGAGAAACTAGTGTTTACAAGACACACCGATTCCCACTTTCCGCCGAACCTTACCGGAAATCCAAAATTACTAGAGGAGTAAAATAATTCACATCCTTAAGTGGGAATCTAACCCACGACCGTCGCATTTACAGTCAAGCGCTTTGTAATGTGCTACTACGATGCATGACGGCTGACAATAGACAAATGTCTATGTTTAATGCCGTATTTTTTAAAACATTTTTTTAATAAGCGATAAAACTATGACTAATAATCACAGCAATGATAATCTTACTTTAAATGTAGAACTACATACAGTTTTATTTATAAAATTAAAAATTTTAAATAAAAAAAAAGCAATATTTTTTTAGTATACATATAATATAAAAAATTAACAATAAACTTTTTTATGGTTGTAATTTTGACATTCTGTTTCCAGCTCTCGCTCGTTACTCTATGCCTAATGGAAACCTTGATCGATCTGAACTGCGAAGATGTCATGATAGAACTGATATACAAATACCTTATAAACGGCAACCATTTGATGGCTGTATACAGAAATAACTTATCCGATCCCTACCCTTATAAAGAAGCTGCGATATCACTATTAGGCCTAAGTCCAAAATGTTGTATGAGATCGGTAGATAAAACTAAGAAATGGGTGGACGAATTAGCACTCAGCGGTCGGAGAGTGTTAGATTTTAGGAGAGATGATGATAATAGACGGGTTAATGGGGTCCACGGTGATATAGCCATGAGCAATCTAGTCCATGAAGTTAATTTTGATTATGGGGTAAGTATTATTTTTATCTTTATTAATCTTGTATCTTGGGAGTGTAGAGAAAAATATTGTTTTTATTAAATTCTCTTAAATTTTTCAAAACTGACTGATTTCGATAAATACAGAAAATTACTATAACTATTTAACTTTCAGACCAGTGGTTGATAACATAAAAAAAATAAATAAATAAATCAGCTTCACGCTGTATCCCGCACATAGCAGGGTAGGCAGAGGGTACCTAGTGAAGGACACTCCGTTCCCCACTTTTTGCCGAATTCTGGAGGCATTGCGTGTTAAGTGGCAGGACTCAACGCCGCTCTTTACCTCGACACCAGAGCGAAGAAATGGAAATATAAATTTAAGTAAATATTTCATCTCCTCGAGTGGGGATCGAACCCACAACCAGTCGGTTTTACAGTCACACTTTGTGCCGCTGCGCCACGACCGGCCTGATAACATTACCTATGTATATTGTTTTAAATATTTATTTTAAAACAAAATGTTACAAAAAAAACTGAAAACAGAGCAATGTTTATTAATACAATTTATAACAAAACAAAAATTTTGTTTATAATAAAAGAATGCTATTATTCAAATAACAAGATTCTTATAAATATTTTTTTAACTTTCAGAATCCAAACGAAACATTATACCACAATTACCACGCGTACCTCTGCGACGCTCGATACGAAGTAGTATCCCGAACTATAGCTTGTGCTAATTGGAGCTTCAAATACGACGCAATGCCGAAAAGAGAGGCAAACAACAATTCCACAAAGGAAACAAAAGAGATAGATGCACTACCTCTAAGACAAGACAGCCTTGTATCGTTATGTACAAGCGGTTATAACACCTTAAAGACCAGCGATACCTCAGAAAAAGAACAACACAGCTTAAGTTCTCTAAACGAAGAGACTAAGATTCTAGAAAAGCAAATTAAAGTGAACGATGAAACTAAAAGCGATTCTGATAAGGAGCAAAATAGCTTAAGTTCTTTGAATGAAATATGTGATAATACTAAAGTAGAGACGCAATGTCGGAGTAAAACTGAAGGGAAAGAGTTAAATTTAACATTTTTAACTGATGTTAGCAGTAAATTTGATAATGACAACCATGATAGTTTAACATCTGTTGGTGAAAGCAGTGGTTACGACAGCTTTAGGTATAGATTAGAAGATAACGAGGACGAAGGATATGCGGAGGATTCGTTTAGAAAACGGTTTCTTAAAAGCAATCTTATACAGGATGTGAAAGATTACGATGAAGTATCTGGATTGAGGAGTTGGAGGGTCAGCGCTGAATCAATTATCGGTATTTTTTTTTGTTATTATGATAATTTGTTTTTTGATTTGATTTGAGGCCAGTCATGACGCAGCGACACGAAGTCTGACTATAAAACCGACTGGTTGTGGGTTCGATCCCCACTCGAGGAGATGAAATATTTACTTAAATTTATATTTCCATTTCTTAACTCTGGCACTCTCTGCCACGCAACACGCAATGCCTCCAGAATCGGCATAATGTGGGGAACGGAGTGTCTTAACACTAGGTTCCCTCTGCCTACCCTATACGCGGATTACAGCGTGAAGCTGATAATTTGTTACATTATTTTGCTTTCATTTATTTTGCATTTATAATATTTCTGAAGTAAATATTATCCTTTGTGCTGTGCCTCTTCCGCAATAAATATTTTAAACATATTTATTATATTTAATAGCACATAGAAACAAATATAATGAAATGATTTTTTCCAGGCCCACTTCTCCTCAGTCTACTCAAGAAGACGGCGAATTTCCTAGAATCCGACGTAGCGACGACATGTCGCGTGTCGAGTGTGCTCAGCAAGATGGCGGCCATGCCCACTCCTGTACTGACGGCGTTGTTACTTTGTCCCGACTCTGTGTTGCAACCAAACGTGCCTTCGTTGTTTCGGGTTAGTGTTTTTTTTTTATTTTTTAAGTTCCCGAATTTGAGATATTACGTGTAACTTAACGCTACGTTTTGATTTACAAAAGCGCGAAATTGAAAATATTTTGCCTTTGTAATGCGAAGGATGTGGATTCAATTCTCAGCCCGTTGAGTGGGACAAACAGACGAGCTATGGTGCCCTAAGATGTTTACGAGTTCAAGTTTACAACAATTAGATATAAAATCGTTACTTGATTATTTGGCCTTCAATTTATTCCAACATTTATACAAAGGTTTTATAAAAAAATTAAAAAATATTTCCCGTATATACAACAGTATAGGGAGAAGGAATTTAGTGTTAAGTGGTGGAATTTAACGCCGTGCGTTGTTTGGTACTAGAGCAAGGAATTAAAAATAATACATTCTCCCAAGTGGAAATCAAACAGCAACCATTGCTGCTGTGCCGCTTCAACAATGTAACATAATATTACATCATAGTTGTTTATACAACGTATAATAGAAAAATATATAATTAAAAACTAATACACATACATTCTATTAATAGATCACAAATACGGTCTACGAATCGTGGCTGCTTCTAAGTTTTGATTATTTTCTTCCCGAATACGAAACTGAAATAAAGTTATTATGGGAGTCACGATTCGTCGGTCGCACTGTATTTTTTTAATCACATTCTTCTTTTATTTTCAGATTCTAAGCAGATTAAAACAAGAAATAGATGAGCTAACAGATGGTTTGGAGAATTGCAACGAATTAGTCGACAAGGCGCGCGTATTCCTCATACAAAGGGAAATGACGCTTGTCAAACACCGTGTTCAAACTACAGATGAGAGTGAGTGCTGTTTTAGTTTCACTCTTTATCCTGCACATAACAGAGTAGGCAGAGAGAAAATAGTATTAAAACACTCTGTTCCCATTAGGACACTTCCGTTCCCCACTTTCCGCCTAATTTTGGAGGTATTGCGTGTTGAGTCGAGTATACATCGTATACACACAGAAATATTCATGAATATTTCTTACATATAATAATTATATTATGTCTACATTTTACTGATAATAATGTATGAATAATGTATTTTTTATACAATTTGTTCTGAAAATAAAAGATTTATCTTTTAACTTATATTTAGATAAGGCTAGATCGAATTCATCAGCCACAGACGACTCGCCTTTCCGTAGAGTAGAGAATAAAAGACGAAGCTTCTCATCGAGCCTCTCTAATATGTTCAACAGAAAGACTTCGTGTAAGTATTATTAATATTATGTTTCTCTTTCATAGTACTCGGATTCAAAAGAATATTAATTAATATTAATTTTTTTATGTATTAATAAAAAAGAAATATTAGCATTCTGCACTATATAAACTTTAAGAGAGGAGAGGCTGGACAGGAGAGGGACTAGAGGAGTTCTACCTAATTTTCGAAACTGTTCAGTGACGGAATACAACGCCGCCCTTTGCCTTGTTACCAAAATGAGGAAATGAAGATAATTCGTTCCCTAACTGGGGATCAAACCCACAAATATCTCGTTTACAGTCGGGCATTGCGCGACAGTTGGACTCTGCTATTATTATTGATTAATATGAATTTATTAGCTAAGTCCAGTAGTCGTGGATTAAATCTTCACTGCGGTGTTACTAAATTAAAATATATATTATTTATTATTTTTGTATCGAACCGAAAACAGAAAGAACAATATACTAAGATTTTGCTAAATGGTTCATATTATTGTAGATATAAAGAGAGGAAGTGTCCTAACACTAGGCCCCTTCTTCCCTGCTACATAAGAAATACAGCATAGAGTGAAAAAAAATGATTTAATTATATATTTTACAGTGTCACCATCGCAGCAAAACTCGCACAGCCTACAAAATTCAGCTTACAACTCCCCTTCACAAAGACGTCCCATATTCACACAAGAAGCATATTGGAACCAATCTATCACTCTGCGTTCGGTTCTTAACGCCGTTCTTTTAGACGAATGGCTTAAAGAACTATCCGCGCTCTGCGAAGAACAAGCTCTACGACTCTCCACAGATAACTACGAAAACGACACTTACATACGAACTGTGGCATTATGACTGTTAGCCAGTGCCACTGATGGCAAATTGAAAAAAAATAACGTCATATCTGACACTTTTGTATGATGTCTTAATGTGTTAATATATTATGGTGATTGTGTGAACACGCCTTAATCTCCACAGATAATTATAAAAACAATAACAACATATATACGAATTGTGGCATTATGTCCAATCATAATAGTCAGCTCCTCTGAGGGCAATTTAAAAAAAATAAATGTCATATTTGACACTTTTGTCTTATGCCTTAATCTGTACATATAGTGATTGTCAAACGTGTCAAGGTTTTTAATGTGGCAATAAAATATGTGTTTTTACACTTTAGTGTAATGCCTTATGTATAGATTATTTGTAGTTTTAAACATTTTTTCTTAAGATTAAATAAACAAATGTATAAACGCAATTAGCGTTAGATTTGTTAGTGAACATTTTAAAATGTAAATAGTTTTTTTTTCAGTTATTAATTTTTTTTTTAATTATCCAATGTAGTTTGAGACTGGTGGCGCAGAAACAAATATGTGTGACTAAGAAAAGGGAGGATGGTTACTTAAATATATATTTAAATTTATATTTTTATTTCTTTGCTCTGGTGTGGAGACAAAGCTTGGCATTAAGTTTCGCCACTCAACACGGAATGCCTCCAGAATTCGGTGGAAATTGGAGAACGGAGTGTCTTAACACTATGTTCCCACTACTACCCCTACAGCCTACCCCTGCTGTGTGCGGGATACAGTGTGAAGATGATTTTTCAATGTAATTTATTGAAAATTATCTTATCAACAATGAATTGTTTGCCTACTTTTTCTTTCGCAAATATTATTATAAAAATTGTAATATTTAACAAAAAATCCTTATAATAGCATTGTTTTATATTTTTATGTTCCTCCATCCTACGATTTTATTATTTGTAAAATAATTTTATGTACAATTATTATATTAAAAGGCATAAACATTTTTAATGATTTTAAGTAAACCTAAACATATAAATTGTTTACATATTATATTAATCATTTGGTTTTTTTTTTCTTTAATAAAATAGTCTTAGATGCCTTAGGTATAACTAAATCACATACTTAATTTTTAAGAATATAACTTTATATAATAATAAGTAATATAGTAAGTGATGCAATTATAATTTTTAATCATCGAATGCCATGAACGTAATTTTGAACTGTGATTTTTAATGTTCAAAACTATAATTGGATTATTATTTATTATATACATATATATTATATAAATTTAAACTATTTTTTAATAAAAGTTTTTTAAGTAAGATGACGGTTTTTACACTGTTTAGAGTCGTTAACGAATGCTCTTAGGAATAGACAAAGGATTATGGAACTTCTTAATTTTATTAAATTTAAAATATAGTGTAAACTTTATATAACGACACTCTATATAATGAAAATCTGTGTAATGAACGCTATAAGCGTTCATATCGTGTATGGTCGTGTATGTCGTGTATCTTTCTATAAAAAGTTGTTAAATAAATTAAGAAAAATCATTATGATTAATTATTCTGATTTAACAAATACCAAACTGTAATATTATATACTTTTAAACTGCAAAGTAATCAAAATATGGAAACCGAAATTCTGATTCTTAATATTTTTGCTACTCATAAAGTGGACTTTTGAGTTTTTGGTTTTTGGTCGTTATTTTAAGTTATAGCCACGTTGCCTTAAATACGTTGCAAAATTTCTAAAACACGCGAATCTAAATAAAACATTTTTAAAAACATAACTTTTTTCTAGATGATTTTCACTGTATATAGTATTTTACAAATCAACTCGTTTCATTTCATACCTATATTAGGTGAGTTGTGCAAAAATTTGTAATCCGCCATTTTCTTGCAGCGGCCATTTTGTATTAGCAACAATATAGATTATAAATAATTACATTGTCATCAGAACTGAAATCTTAATCTGAATTGAGAAGCGAGTCAAAATGAGCTTGCAAGATTTCACATACACTAACACTTATACTAACACGGCAAGCCAAATAAAAGCTTTTCATAACGTGACGTTATATAGAGTACACTTTATTATATAAAATATGTATCTCATTTTAGAATTTGGCGAATGGCCTAACAATAATAAACTAACATTATTTTTAATTTGAATTTTAATACTAAAACTCGCATTAATTTCTATTTTACTAGAACAATCTATTATTTTAGCAGAACGGCAAAATGCTGTGTTAATTTTGATTAGATTTTTGTTTTAATTGTCGACTTAAAATATTGATTTAGTAATCATTTTAATTTTGAAATCAAATGTTGTTATGCTCGTGCAACGATTATTGTTTTAAGTTAATTATATTATTTTATAAATGATTTGCATTATCTGTGACCTGTTTTGTTTTTTTAAACTTTTAATAAAACTAAAAAAATCATATCTTTAACGATAAAATTAACGTCCTTATCCGTCCATTGGATGAAATTATTTGAAATTAATATCATTTTTTTTTTGGTATAAAAAACAATATTTTATGTATAATACGATTTGGATTAATTGATTTAGATTTTTAAATGACTAATTTGGAATACTTTTTTGTTACGTTTTATATTTGAATCATTAACATTATTTTACAATATACAATTTTCATTTTATTATTTTATAATGCTTTCATACAAGAAAAATGTCTTTGCAAATTACTATTTTTCTACAATATTTCATGTTTATATCTTGATTAGCTTTTTATATGATTATACAAACAATTACCACTGAATTTACTTGCCAAGATTTTAAGCAAAGTTGTGACTGGTGTCCACATAACGAACCTATAGTCAATTCTGCATATTACTCATATGAGAAAATTATTTGCACAATTAAAAGAAATTGTATTATAATTTATTTTATTATATTTCATATACTTAAATAAAGTTGTGAATATTATTAGTGTTACTCTTTTATTTCTCGTAACCTTTAGTAAACTACGAATTCAAATTTGTTAATTGCGAATGACTGATAATTCGGAAATGCAATTAAATCTGAAGAATTACTATCTGAACAAAAACACTCGAACTAAACAATTTTAAGGCTACTCAAAATTATGATTTGAGTAGCCTTAAAATTGACGACTGATTAGATTGGTTGTGGGTTCGATCCCCACTCAAAGAAATGAAATATTTAATCGGCGAAAAATGGAGATCAAAGTTTCTTAACTCTCTGCCTATCCTGTTGTGTGCGGGATACAGAGTGAAGCTGTTCTGTTTTCCCTTTTTTTTTAGGATAGGAAAAAGAACTGGTATCTAGGAAACACATAATAAAATAATTTACCAATTTTCATGTTCGGGTAAATATAATAATGGAGAGGCACATAATTATAGAATAAGAAAAATTTTTCGTGCTCATTTATGCTCTTATGTAGCATTTGAATGTATTATCCAACTGACAGACGAAAGAACGTGAAGGAAGGTAGCTACTACATGAATGATGATTTTCCGAACTTGCAGTTAATGCTGTAAGCCCTATTTTCTTAGGGAAGAGGGTACACTGTCCCTGAAAATTTGCAGGCACTTCGTAGCTGCTTGAGAGGACGTCGAGGGCGGCAAGGACGTCCGCTGCAGGACTCGAACCTCGGCCTGTGGCCGTCAGTCGGGTTGGGATTTGATAAATGATGATGTTGACAAAGTATGAAATACTGCCGCATTTATTTAAAAAAATCTCATAATATCGCCACCCCACAATTTCTGTACGGTTGTTAAATCTATCACAATTTACCTATTATTCAATTCACAAGCAGAATTTCCTATTTTATCAAATGAATAAATGTTTTTTTATAATGTTTCCTGTTATTTTAGTTCTGAAAATATCTTATAGAGTTGTTAAAATAAAAAGTAAAATTCAATAAATAATTATGGTTTATACTATATAATAAAAAACATATGATAAATTAAATTGTATGAATATTCTATAGAATGCATAACGGAAAAGAGGAAAGGATTTTAGGATTAACTTTTTTAAAATTAAAAATATGTCATCTTCACGCTGTATCCAGCATACAGCAAGGTAGAAAAAGGGGATCCTAGTGTTAAGGAACGAATTTTACAAGGCACTGAATTCAACGCCGGGCTTTTGCCTTAGAGCTTAAGCGAAGAAGTTAAAATATTAAGAAATAATAATTCATTCTCTCGAGTTGGAAACGAATACGCAACCGTCGCGTTACAGTGACACCCTTGTGCCGCTGTGCCACCGCCTCTTTCTCACTCTTGGCCATTTTGTTTCCAATAGGAAAATTTAGGGCGGCCACGACTTATCAACCGTACTATAATGTTCGATTTCAGAACTGTCTATTTGGACGTCACTGTCAGTGTCACGTTAACATGTCGACTTTTGAGCTCGCTGCTCAAGAACGAAGACGTAGTGCCCGTTATTCGCTATTTCTGACCTAATCACGAACTGTAATAAGTCTTCTCGGTTGATTTCCGCTGTGCGATTATGAAATGCGTCGTTGAAAAATTACTTTGTTTTATTATCATTGAAGGACAAATAAAATGTCGTCCTTTGTAACTTATCGCAATGATAGTTCTGTAAATATAGTCGATGCGAACACCAAGGATAATGTTACGTTTTATAAAATCGTTGTTAAAGTTGGGCCTGTGCAGTGGAACGTGTTTCATCGCTACAGTGATTTTGTAGAACTCCACGAAAAGCTAGTCGGAGACCATGGAGTGGCTAAGGACTTGTTACCCCCTAAAAAAGTTATTCGCAATAAAACACCGAAGTTTGTGGAACAAAGACGTGAAGCTTTAAATGAATACTTAAAAAATGTTTTTAAATACTTACTGCTTACGATGCCTTCGGAATTTGCTCACTTTTTAAATTTTCATTTATATGATATATTTTTCCTATTACAAGATTTAGCCAAAAAGCTATTTTGGGAAGGTGATAAATTGTTAGAAAATGAAAAATCACATAAATTTAACTTACTACAGGTATGCATTACAATATAAATTAAATATTTTATTTTAAAAGAGAAACATATGTACAATACTCTTATTTAATTTTTATCAAGGTTAAATTTACTTAATAATGACTCATACTTATACAATATGGCTTAATAATTTTTTTTACATAATTTATTTTAAATTAATGGTTACTATAAACTTATATTGTATTGTTTCTTATTTTAGTTACATGCGATTAGTGAAAGGTTCAAAATGGCATGTCCACCGACAGAGAAACTAGACCAGATGTATGATTTTAGTCACATTTTAGACTTCTGTTCTCAAGTTACCTCTTTAAATATTGAAGGTAGCTATGAAAAGTTTGGTAGCAGTAACATTATACCAAATGAACTCCACTTTGATTTGATACCATTTAAATCATTAGTAGACTTAAAGATGTTAGGTGTTCCGATGCAATGTATACAAAGTGTTGGTAAGTGACTCTTATCTTTTATTTTTATATTTACTTTATTTTCTGCTTTCTGCCCAAACTTAAAATGCTACTTTTTGGGTTGTTGATCTCAATGTTACTTACTGTAATTAGTAAAAAAAAAATCCTGAGTTGGGATTCAATCATCTTGGCTGCTTATATTGTTATCGAGTGTTGTTAAAAAATATATTTAAAGTGAATATTTTTTATATTCAGATTCAATATTCCTAAAATCTCATCTCAATATCAATTTTTTTTTTTTAAATCTTTATATTGTCTCATCTAGTTTTAACTAGAATATCTCACAGAATATCTGGTATAAATCATATAAGGACAAATGATATGAATGAATAAATCATATAAGGAATATATAAATAAATATAAGGACCAAATAGAACATATAAAATGTGTGTTTAATATATAATTTATTAAAAATTTCAGGTAGCCTCCGTGATTCACTGACAAGTCTATCAGTGCATATTGCTGGGGTTGTATCTTTGAATGAATTTTTGCTAGTTGATGTTTTACATAAGGACCAATCAAGTCTCGCTGACACTGTGGTAAGTTAGGCTTTACTATACTTAACTATATTTATGTGCAAAAATAGTATGTAAAAAAACATTTTTGTATTTTCTTTATGTCACATTTTGTCTCATATTTGACAGAGTAGGCAGAGAGAAATTGTATTTTCCTTTCTCATTTATATATCATGTGTCAATCTCTAAGATTATTAAAAATATTTCATAAGATATTAAGAAAAAAATATATGCTTTCATATTATTTTTTACATTTAGTTTTTAATATTCTATTTATGGATATTGCATTTTGTCTAATCGAACTCAGGATATATTTGCATTTTAAATTAAGCATTCGTCCATTAGAACTTGAACCTTAAAACAATAGAACAAAGCTGTTTTCTAACTAACGACTTGTTTCATATTCATGATATATTTTTTTTATTTTGTTAAAAAATCTGAGTAATAATATTATTCTTAAATTTATACATATACATGGATTGGCTTTAAAAGTATTATATTATTATTTTTATCTGCATATTGAACTAGGTTGTATCATCATCGTATTTTAATAGGTTACACATGTTCACTTTATCTAATGTAGTTAGTTCATTTGCATACTAATTGTTGCTATATTATGTAAACATTATCTGAACACAATTTATTGTATACATATAATATTGTATCAATAATGAAGAATATTAAAATTAATTAATATTAATACCATTTAAATCATTGTGGTGCAATGGTACAGCTTAAAAAGGGTTGTGGGTTCAACCAGTCTGGGGTATGAAATATTTTTATTTCCTCTCTCTTGTAACATTATTAACAAGACAAAACACTGCTTTAGGCTCTGTTACACAACATGTAATATAGAAAATGGGGCATTGTGTGGGGAAAATAGTGTCTTAATGCTAAGTTCCATCTGTTTATGCTGCTATATGCAAGATACAATGTGAAGCTTAACAAAATAATAGTAATAAATATCAATAATGGGCTTGCCCATTGGCAATAATATATATTTTAACAGTATAAACTTCTCCGGTTTTACACAAGCAACTTTGGATGGTCCATATTTATATATTAAATTAAAAATTCTAGTTACTACTAGGAATAGGAATTTCCACTTTTTATTTGGTTTCCCCTCTTTTCCCTTTAAGATAAGAAGAAGAAGAAGAGTTATCACTAATAATAATCCAATGCTATGTAATGTGTATCTAATATCAATTTTACCTGTCCTATACATTAATATAAATTGTTGTTATTTTGTTTTATTGCAGATATGGAAGAAACTAACGACAATAAACTTTGCAAGTAACAACATAAACAAAGTAGACTGGGCAATAAAATTAGTCCCTAAATTACAACAATTAAATCTTTCATCCAACAAATTGTCTGAGCTCTGTGATATATCGTGCCTTCATGACCTTCAAGTACTTAACTTGTCCATGAATAAATTCGTTACGTGTGAAAATTGGCACGCGAAAATAGGAAATATATTGAAAATAGATCTATCGCAAAACAAAATAGAATCTCTGCAGGGTTTTTCTAAATTATATTCATTGGAAAGTTTAGACTTGAGCTGTAATGTCATAGACAGTATAGAGGAAGTGCAACATATTTGTAATCTTCCGTGCTTAGAATATCTATGGTTGACAGCCAACCCTGTAGCCTCGACCATAGACTATAGGGTCAAAGTTATAGAGCAATTTAACGCGCGAATGTCGGAGATTTGTTTAGATAATGAAAAGGCATCGGAAAAGGAAATGGACACAGCAAGGGTTTTACAAGCTTTAAGAATAGTTAAGGAGGGAAAAACGCCGAGCTTCTTGCAAAATAATAATAGTAGTCATAGTTTTAACAAAAGTTGACGTTACTTTGCATAGGAATTATTTTTCTATTATGATGACAGTGATACATTGATATTATACTGAAACTGCTAATAATTTAGAAGATTTTACTGTAAATCATGTTATTTTTATATATTTTTAATATTTTTAAAGTGTTATTCCATAATATGGATAAAAAAATATTTTGGAAATTTTAAATTTAAACGTAGCGGAATTCGAACCAGCGCCTCCTAAAACCCGCCCTAGGACTGCCTTAAGTACTTCAGGAAGTTCTTCAAGTTGATAAGAATATATGGCTCAGTGTTCAGTGTTCGGACGGTTTCGGTAAACGCGAGTTCGATTGAGCTACGATTAAATTTTTATGTTTTCTAAAATAATATTCGTTTTAATTTTGTAAAATGTGCAATTATCTAAAAACATTCCATATTTTTGCTTCAGTATTTAGAAAAGCTGGACAACATGAGAATAAAGACAATATAAGTCTCATATTTCTCTTTATCGTATATTTTTTTGTGCAGCACGACTCTTCCGAATGGAAGTAAAATATGTACACAGATTGTTTTTATTCTGTTTATTCTATTAGTTCCGTAGTTTTTGCGTTTTATGTTGGTTTTCTATAATTAGATCGTGATTTATTATTTAGTATTAAAGGTGCCTAGTGTTTTATTTATTATTGTTAAGACTTATTTCATGAAAGAATGTGGAGAATTAATACAATGTACTATTTTTGTCTCTATCACAAAATTACCTTAATAGGTTTTGAATTGAATTGAGTGAGATTGACTAACATTTTAGATAAACGAATCATATAGAAGTAAATAAAGCAATTTTCATTCAGATTAATATTTAGAAAATTAAACAATATGTTCCTGTAACTCTCGAGCAATTCTTAATGGATATTATTTTTTGGATACACATTAGAAAATAAAATAACTTTTAAGTTTTCAAAAACATGAAAAAATTATTGAATATAACTGGATTTTTTGAAAAAAAAAAGCAAAGTGGATTGTTGCATTTGCTTTTATATGATTCAAATGTCATTTACACTAATGTGATAATATTAAGCTTTATTACGATATACATATTATCTGTCTTTCAAAGTAAAAATTGACAAAGATCAATAACATTGTGTTTAAAAATTTTGTTAATTTTGGTTTATTAATATAAAACTTTGAGTTTTTGAATTTTCATATATGTGGGATATCTAATATTCAGTTTTTTTTGCAAATTATATATTTATATTAAGTTATGTATGGCAAATACTTGAATACATTATAAACTTTAAAGATATAAGTACTAATGAATGAGGACAATATACTTTTATTGTATACATTTTGCTAGAAAAGTCACTGTAAATGTTATTATTTTTTATTCCCGTCAAGCATAATCACGACTAATAAGATATTAGACAGTGTATGTCTGACTGTTGTCGGTTCTAACCTCACTTAGGAAAATTTATTATTTTAAATTTTCCCCTCTAAAAGTCAAAGTGCAATGACCAACTCCACCAGTCAAAATGTAATGTTGAAAATCAAGTGGAAAGTGGAATGAAGTGTCCGGACACTACTCTCAATTTCAAATTCAATCTGAAAAAAAGTATCAGTAAAAAAAAAATCATTTCCGCCACTTCCACACTAACGTGATATAGTATCTTTTGTTTGTATTTTTATTTTATTTAACATATAGTAGTATTATACTGTAAAAGTATTATATTGTGATTATAAAATAAGAATTAATATTAAACATTATTTTGACTATTGAGGTGTTATAAAATAATTTATAATAAAGTGTTTATCTAAATAATTACATTTTTCATTTATTTAAAAAATATTATAAGAGGCCGGTCGAAACTGTAAACGCGACTGGTTTGAGTTCGATCCCCATTTGAGAAAATGTAATATTTATTTAAATTTATATTTCCATTTCTTCGCTCTGGTATCGAGGCAAAGCGCGGCGTAGAGTTCTGCCGCTCAGCACGCAATGCCTCCAAAATGAAGAGGAAAGTGAGAACGGAGTGTCTTAAGACTAGGTTCTCCCTGCCTACTCTGCGTACGGAATACAGCGTGAAGCAACAAAATATTAAAATGTTACATTTTAACAAAAAGCAAACAAAAATATAATCATATTTTTTCCCAAAAATTTAAAAAGACTGAGTAACTTGTCATTAGTTTAAGCACATTTCAAACAAAAAATGTTATATTTACAAGCTCTTAAAAATGAAATTAGTGGCTGTTGTGCCTCATCAGCACAGCATCTTATTGTAAATATTACGGTTATGGGTTCAATTCCCATTTCACTTTAATGAACGAAATGACTTGTATTCTTTTTCTCACTCTAGTAACAAAATAAATGTATTGATAAGTTCCGTGACTGAACACAATATTTGGAAATTAGGTGAAAAGTGGGAAACGAAGTGTCTTAACATTCTTTCCTCTGTCAACATACAGATAAAAAAAATTGAAGGCCGCTATACACATGATAAGATTCCGAAAAACCAGTGGCAAAGTCTACTATTAATTTTTAATTTTTTTTTTTCTGAATTAAGAAATGTACAAGAAAAATGAGAGAATGAAAATGAAAAATAAAATCTCGCTATCATGTCAATTGAGCATGCGCTAGTCGATACTATTGATTTTGAAAATGTGAATAATGGCTAGTCAAAACGGGCGTAATGTCCTTTTTTAAATGTTTGCAATAATTTTTACCAAAATCTATTGTTATAACTTATATATAGTTATTACCTATAGTTTTGAAGCAATAAAAAAAATATAACTACTCTATATGAGGCCATATATGAGGCCAGTCGCGTATGAGGAGGTGTGACTGCTAAACCGACTGGTTGTGGGTTCGATCCCCACTCGAGGAGATGAAATATTTACTTAAATTTATATTTCCATTTCTTCGCTCTGGTGTCGAGGTTAAGCGCGGCGTTGAGTTCTGCCACTCAACACGCAATGCCTCCAGAATTCGGCAGAAAGTGGGGAACGGAGTGTCTTAACACTAGGTTCCCTCTGCCTACCCTGCTGTGTGCGGGATACAGCGTGAAGCTAATTAATTAATTAATTAA
>JAATLQ010034209.1:36117-57651 GCA_013421005.1 Heliconius erato x Heliconius himera
AACCGACTGGTTGTGGGTTCGATCCCCACTCGAGGAGATGAAATATTTACTTAAATTTATATTTCCATTTCTTCGCTCTGGTGTCGAGGTTAAGCGCGGCGTTGAGTTCTGCCACTCAACACGCAATGCCTCCAGAATTCGGCAGAAAGTGGGGAACGGAGTGTCTTAACACTAGGTTCCCTCTGCCTACCCTGCTGTGTGCGGGATACAGCGTGAAGCTAATTAATTAATTAATTAATATCTACTCTACTGTGTTTTGAAATCTGAAATTATTTTGACCATCAAGTCCTAAGCTGCACCAGGCAGCAAATACCCTAGCTTCGCCACTGCGAGAAACAATCCCAGAATGTGTATCTTTAAACTGAAACAATAATAAATTTTAATATATTTCTTAGAGATGCTGCTTAGTCATAATAGTCAAATCATGCTTATAAATACATTTACATATTATATGTGTTCTAAGAATCTTGTTTTATTTTAGGTGCTGTTCAAAAAAATGGGCAAGATCTTTTAAATAAATGCCATCAAGTCTATATTGATGTGGAGTCCTCCACAGCACATTTGGTGTTGTTCTAGTTATAAATATTTCAGTAGTGATTACCAATATTTTACTTAAAAAAAAACTGTTTATTCTATGCTAATAGCATTTGAAAATTGACATATTAAAAATTGACTATTTGTTGCTGTATGACCTTATGAATTGTACAATGCTGAATTAACAAATCTAAGCCGCTTAGCTGCCTATCGTCATGGTCTCCAATATCTTTTTCCCGATATTATCCAAAATTACATCTTCCAGTGCTACTTACTCGAAGTCTCTCTTTGTTAGAACTCTTTTTGTTTTGTACCAATTGTCAATTTTTTCTTAGCCTTAACACTGCTGTTATTAACCGACTTCTGTAAGAAAAGGAGGTTATCAATTTGTTTGTTTTTTTTTTATGTTTGTTACCTCAAATCTTTTCATTGGGTGAACCGATTTTGATAAATTTTTTTAAAGCTAGTGCTTACCGTGTGGCCTCATATTTTTTTCATTTCTGGCAATGGTATCTATGAAAAAACCAAATTAAATTTGCATTAGGTATGTGCGCGACAAATGGATGGATAACTCAGTATCACGCCAACCGATTTTGATGATTCTTATTTTATTGGAAAGAATACTTTTGGTAGTTTTCTGATTATGAGATCTGGTTGAAATTGATCAATGTTTTTTTGGTATCTGAAGACGCCTCGTACCTTAAAATATAATTGTACTGTAATAGTTACAAGGAAAGCCATTGTTAAAATTGGTGTTAGAAGTGAGATTCTTGATCGTTGCATTTCTTTTCAACCGACTGCAAAAAAGGAGAGGTTCCTAATTCGTCCGAATATTTTTTATGTATGTTCTTGTCTATATGCCAAAATGTTAGTTTGCACAAAAATAAATCTAATTAAGATTGAAGTTTTACATAGGACAACTACTACCTATTCGTTTGAGAAGCATCCTCTTAAGGTCTACTCATCACTTAAAATCGTAAAATAAATTAATTTTTAACAAAAAAAAATCGACTTCTAACGAACTAAAAAGTAAAGAATTGTTTCATTAAGTACTCTGTACTTTGATTTTGGTAAATAAAAATAATAAACGGGGAACGGAGTGTCTTAACACTAGGTTCCCTCTGCCTACCCTGCTGTGTGCGGGATATAGCGTGAAGCTAATTTTAATTTATTTTATTTTTTAAAATAATAAAAAATGATTTTATAATTTTGAAGTCGGTGCCAAGTAAAACAAATACGCTTAATGATTTAAATATTGTAGTAAGGTAAGCTGCAAGCGAGGTAAGCGAGGCACCGTATGAAGTACCGTACACCGACTTCATACTATTAGACTTACTATTATTAATATTCCTTATCTTTGAACTTAAATTGACATGGAACTATATAACAGTAAAACGGTTCTTTGTTTTAACTGCAAACGAAAGTTACTTATAACATTTTCTATGATTTTAAAATAATAATTTAAATATATTTTATTGTAGCTATTTATGAATAGTGGTAGTAGTAGTAGTAGTAGTTTATACTTACTATATTAAATAAAACTACAATTTAGTATGTTTTTCAATTTATTAAGGAAAAAATAATATTGCTTGAATATTACAAAAATATGATATACAATAAAGTATATAGTGAAAATATCACTAAATACGCATCTAATAACTTAAATCGAAATTAATGATTAAGTATAAATTATAGAAATAACGCGAAACACGAATTTAACTACAATACAAGCATAACCAACACCAACAATCCAGTCTTTTCCAATATTTATTATATTTAATACTTATCACTTAATAAACAAATAAATCAACGTAAATGTTAGTTCAATAAAAGTATTCAATCCAATAAAACATAAATTGATTTTAATGTGTATATTAAACGAACCTAAAACTACAGAACGGCCGATGAGTCGTGGCTTTCTTGAACTTAGGTTTTCTCAACTTTTTTGTACACTGGAGAAGAAAATAACTAAAAGTAAGAAAAAATGCTAGAAATTAAATCTGTGCAGCTAATTTTAGATTGGCCACGACTCGTCGAACGTACTATACAATATAATAAAATTCATTGCAATGGATTGCATACTTCTATTAAGCAGTCTATAATGATTAAGTGGACAAAACAATATTTGTTTTTTTTTTATTTTGTTAAAAAATACATTTTTTTTGTTTGAAAATATCATCAAAAGTGAAATCTTATCAACAATCCACTTGTCAAACTTAAATAATTAACATTATTATTAGTTCTATAATATTATTACCTATTAATAATATTTATAGCTTAGATTTTACTAATAATACAAATGAAAAAATATATCTAGTTTCACTGCCTTAGTTATATATAATTATTACACTTAACCATAAAACGATTTAATAAATTCTTTAAATATTAACACGATGTCAAATATATTCCTGTTCAAGACCGAATCCATGAGGTTTTTTTTTGTTTTAATAGAATAAAAACAATGTTATTAACATATTTTTTACATATATTTAGTGTGAACCTGCTAAATCCGTTTTTTGTCATTACGCACATTTTTATACCATTTGAAAATCTAAAAAAGAAACACAAAATCGATCTTTATTTTATTTCATGTAACAGAGAATATAAATCAATCTTGGAAATTTAAAAAATCTGATATAATATGTATATTGTTTTTTTAATATTATATGTTTTTTCATCTGTCCCGATACTTTGCTTAATATATATAATTAATATTTGCTTAATTTGCTTAAAAGCGGGTTTACATTCTAAGCCGAAAATATAAGCTATATTTCTAAGAGTATCAGTGTTCAACATTAAGGAATTTTCTAGGAGCACCCAATCTTACTATTCAGTTTTTTCTGGACGAATTATGTCTATATAACAGAATTTAATTTGTATTAATATAAATTAATTAATAATTTGGTTATGTATTTATTATTCTTAATATTGAACGATATATATATTTATTATAAAAACCTCATATTTCTATATACAATAAAAAAACTATATAAATGTAATTGATTTATAAATGCATGAAAAAATAAAAGGAATGGATAAAAGTAAGGATTATTGAGTGATGTTTCTTAGATAATATATTTTTTAAACAATACAAAAAGAAAAAGAAATAACACTAGAAATAAAATAATACAAATATGGAAACAAAGTAAAAGAAATATAAAAATTTGCTTAAGCTCATATTTTTTATCATGTCTGTAGTTGTACAAATAATTTCTATCTGTTATTAATAACGCAGCTCTATACTTGGAATATTTTAAATAAAAAAATAATTCATATTCAACAAAGAATTGATTTTAAAATGGAAAAGGTTTTTTTTTTTCATTTTTATTGTAAAATAAGCATGGAAGCTATAATCTAATAAAAAAAATAAAGCAATATTCTAGCTTATTTAAATAAAATGTTACATGATACGTGTTTATTCAGCAAAACGTCAATTATCCATACTAGTTTAGAGACATAGTCTCAGGTAATAGGACAGTATTGAGTCAGTCAATCATTTTTAAGCACTCTTCTGCTAATCGACGCTGACTGTAGTTCAAAAAGCCTCTATATTAAGTTTATTTATTAAATATAGATATACTACGTAACAATATAACAGGTTGTAAGCTTTGATTGATTTTCATATTATGCTTTTATATGTAATGTTATATAAAAAAATTAATTAAATATTTTTTTTCAGAATTAATCGCCATTAACATGTTTTTTTTATTATTTCTTGGCCTTTTATAAAACAACTATACAAATGCAAATTCATTAAAAACAATAACCCATACTATATTTTACATTAAACAATGTGATTTGCATTCCTTTCAAAACAAGATTCTCAATTATATACTGCTTGCTACTCGACTGGCGGAACTCAACGCCACGCCTTGTTACCAGAACAAATTTAAATCAATGCCTTAATCTTAGGGGATATCTCCAAGTGGGAATAGAACTCACACCCATGATGCATTTATGGTCATAAGCTTGTTCCACTGCGCAACGACATTCTCTCTTTACTTTAATGTGTAGGATTTACTCTCATGTAAAACAATATAGTCACTATAAGTTTAAAGTAACAATAAATTATTAGACTGGGCTAAAATATTTGCTTAAATATATAAAAAAAATTGATATATCGTATCGAAATGGGCATTTTATTTAGTCAGCAAGATATTAAGGTAGGTAGAGTAAAATGCCATTGTTTATCTGTATCCTCGTAGAGAGGCGCTCTAGCTCTTACGCCCGTCGCTGTCGGCCTTTGTTGTGGATCCTCTGACAGCATTAGTTTTAATACTTCCGTCTGAAAAAAATATATACAAATAAATTCATAAAACAAATTTTACTGGTCGGTGGTCTGGAGGCCGGTCGTGGCGCAGCGGCACGAGGTGTGACTGCAAAACCGACTGGTTCTGGGTTCGATTCCCACTCGAGGAGATGAAATATTTACTTAAATTTATATTTCCATTTCTTCGCTCTGGTGTCGAGGTTAAGCGCGGCGTTGAGTTCTGCCCTCAACACGCAATGCCTCCAGAATTCGGCAGAAAGTGGGGAACGGAGTGTCTTAACAATAGGTTCCCTCTACCTACCCTGCTGTGTGCGGGATACAGCGTGAAGCTAATTTAATTTTTTTTTTAATTTTACTGGTCATCGTGGCGCAGTGAGATATCGTCCGATTGTAAATGCGACAGTTGTGGGTTCAATGCGAACAAGAGAATAAAGTATTTTCATCTTTGTGCTGGAAAGAATTTCTTTAAAACTGTATGGAAAGTGTTAACACACTCCATTAGTAGGGTCCCCTCTGCCTACCCTATTAAAAAAAAAACGAAAAAATTACACAGAATAAAAATATTAAAAAATAAACAATCTGAATTTCTACCTCATTAGGATATTTCTGTAGGAAATCCACTGGGTATTGTCCACTTTTAGCCTTTTTTAGACAATCAATCCTTTCCGCTTCCGTTTTAAACAGGTATAACATTTCAAATAGCACCAGGCCCAAGGAATATATGTCCACTTTGTAACTGTATGGACGACCCTGTAGTTGCTCCGGTGACATGTACATGTAAGTTCCTGTGATATATTATTGATATATTAAATTAGATAATTTATGTAGAATTTTTGCTTAAAAAATATTCTTTTTTTTTGTTATATAATAAATCAGCTTCACGCTGTATCCCCCACACAGCAGGGTATGCAGAGGGAACCTAGTGTTAAGACACTCTATTCCCCACTTTCCCCCGAGTTCTGGAGGCATTGCGTATTGAGTGGCGGAACTCAACGTCGCGCTTTGTCTCGAAAACCAGAGCGAAGAAATGAAAATATAAATATAAGTAAATATTTAATTTCTTCGAGCGGGGATCAAATCCACAACCGGTCGATTTTCCAGTCACATTTTGTGCCCCTGCGCTACGACTGACCTCTATTTTTTTGTTATGATATAGCTTATTTGCACAATATTTTACCTTATATAGGACACAATTATAGCTAGATAGATATACAAAACAATTGGTAAGGAAGAGTGATTATGTACAGTATATAAAGCCTTACAAGGGGTGTTTTTTAAGGATTACTATGAAACAAAGTGACATGGGAGTAAAAGTCACCTAGACTTAAATGTAAATTGCCTGCTGTACGCAGATGATACAGTGCTCATTGCATCATCAGAATGCGAGTTGCAGGCATTGGTCACCACTCTGAAAGAAGGGTGTGAAAATAATAATCTAAGGCTGAATGCGAGCAAGACAAAGGTTCTGGTATTTGAAAGAGATAAAGAAAGGACGAAATGCAAGATCAGTGTAAATGGCAAGATATTAGAACAAATGAATGAAGTGGTAAGTTTGGTAAGTAAGTTCAGTAGAGATGTAAGATACGACATGGATGTGGAAAGGCGTATTGCTGCCAGTAACAGGGTTAACGGAGCCTTAGCTGCATTAATGAGACGGCGCAACAGCACAGATGCATGTTTGGCCGTACACAATGCAGTGTTGATACCGACGTTGTTATACGGCAGCAAAACGTGAGTATTACAGAAGAAGAATGAAAGAAAGGTGAATGCCGTGGAGATGCGATCTCTTCGTAGGATATGCGGAGTCAGCTTAACTGATCGAATCCGCAATGATGAAATACACATAATGGCAGGTACTAGCGAGGATTTCATGATGAGATGAGATGAGAAGAAGAAGGTGCTCATCTGGTTTAGGCATGTCAAACGAACGACTAAAAAAAATGGCAAAAAACATTTATTATGGGAAAGTAAACGATAGAATGGATAGTAGAGCCAAGAGGTAGAGAGGAAGGAGAAGACCTCGGCTGACCTTCGAAAGCACAATATCAACGATAATGGAGGAAGATCACATAAAAAGCACGAGGACAGTGGACGAGGCGAAAGAGGTATGTAGAGATTGTATTATAATAGAGATATAAAACAAAAAAACAACAACTTACCAACTCTATGAGTGTGTCCAGCGTACACTTCAGTATGGGAATGTACATGCGACTCTCCTTGAGGATCGCTCATGGCGGTCGCGAGTCCGAAATCCCCTACTTTGACTTTGCCGTCGGGCGCGAAGAAGATGTTACTGGGCTTCAGGTCGCGGTGAATTAGACCTTTTACGTGCACGTATTCTACCGCTGATACTATTTGGCTGAATAGATTCTTCACCTGTATGTGAAAAGTATATTAAAGTAAAAAATTATATAAGAAAGAATGACATAATAACATAATTTATATGAGGATTTAAAAAAATCAGTATCACACCCGCTGGCCCGGCTGGTTCCTAGGCTGTGTGTATCCCGCACACAGCCTAGGAACTAGCCAAGGAACCTAGTGTTAAGACACTCCATTCCCCATTTTCCGCCAAAATGTGGAGGCATTGCGTGTTGAGTGGCGGAACTCAACGCTGCTCACTGCCTTTATACCAGAGTAAAGAAATGAAAATATTACATATTTCATTTTCTCGAGTTAGAATCAAATCAACAACCTCTTACAATCACACACTTGTGCATCACGACTGGCCTCTAAATAAATCTTAAATAAAGCTCCATTATAAATCATAATGTAATTACTAACTCATCGAGGAAGAAATAAAAAGATTGAAATTAATTTTTAATTTTAAATTAATTCATTCATTCAGTCATTATGTTTGTATGTATGTATAATAGTGTATATCTACTCACATTGTATTTCCTCGCTTCCCACGTACAGTTCGCTCTCAACCAATCGTGCAAGCTGTCACGGCGGCACAACTGCATCTGGATGTACAAGTACGTCTTGGCTACAACCGCCGCACCCCCCGGGCCCTGAGCATCCCCCGGTGCTGGCACACCCCCCGATGCTTGCGACCCCCCGCCTCCCGCGACACCTGCGCCTCGTACGCACATATCTAGAGACCAGTGGCGCTTGTGACCTTTCTGAAAATGTATGTTCCAGTTTCAGGCTGTATCACTCATATAGCGAAGAAGGTAGAGTAGTAGTAGTAGTAGGTAGTCAAATATATAATTATCAGCTTCACGCTGTATCCTGCACACAGCAGGGTAGGCAGAGGGAACCTAGTGTTAAGACACTCCGTTCCCCACTTTCTGCCGAATTCTGGAGAGATATGCATGTTGAGTGGCACAATTCAACGCCGCGCTTTGCCTCGACACCAAGCAAAGAAATGGAAATACAAATTTAAATAAATATTTCATCTCCTCGCGTGGGATCGAACCCACAACCAGTCGGTTTTACAGTCACACCTTATGCCCCAGCGCCACGACTGGCCTCAAGTATATAATTAATTCTTAATAAATAGAATTTTAAAATAAACACTATTATTATAATCACCTTTTTCTTCTTACTACTATCACTGAAAGTATCATATTCTTTAACTTTATCCAATATTCTGTTAGACAATTCCTTCTTAGACGTGTCACGACTTGACACGTCACGGTCTGACGTCACACGCTTTGATCCGTCGTGGCTTGACGTGACATGTTTGCCAAGATCTGTCGTGTCATGGTTTGACATGTTTTTAGACAGATCCGCTGTATTTGCGAATACTATGAACGAATCGTCAGCACTTGCTGCAGTTTTTGATAGAGTAGGTGTCGTACTATTGTGGAGGGTCCCGGTGACGTGAATGTCTTTTGAGGCGTTTTCATCAAATATTACACTGAACGAGTCGTTGCAGCTTCTTGACCTGCCAATAAAAAGGAAAAAAAATATATAAAAGGATTAGGTAACTTAATAAATATAAGATGACATTTTGACATATTTTTCTGATCAAAAACTCTCTTATATTTAACTTTTTCTTCAACGCAATGGGAAAGTACGAAGATTTTGGTTTTAATTCCCATTCTGGGTAATAAATTAGTTTTTTTTCACGGTTCTGAGGGTGGGAAACAGAATGTTTTAACTATTTTGTTCCCCTTCCCTATCCTGCTGAATGCGGGATAAAGCGGGAATAAGGCTCACCTTAGCCGCCTCGGCTCCGACAGCCTCCTCTCGTAGTCCAGAGCGTCCTCGCACGCGTCCACGCGCTTGTGGGGGACGTCCGCCGACGTGTACTCGTCGGTGTGTACCGACACACTCTCCAGTTGACTGGAAGATAACAAGGATTTTTACTCAAAAATATAACAAGTAAAAATATGCATACTTTCGTGATTTTTTCATAGGCGGGTTAGACTACCCGTGATAATACGCAATTGGTTAGAACCGTCAGGTTTCCAAAAAATTATGGAACTAAATATACATACGTGATGAATGCGGTCAAAAACTTTATTTGGTAATATTATATATTTTGTTAAAAGTTCGTAAAAGGAAAAATTATTGATTATTTATTAACTTCCATTTTTTTTCATTTTTCATGTCATATTTCCTCACCTCATCCAATGTTTATCCCTATCCTCCTGCAAGTGCGGCGGCGGCTCCTCCATCCACGAGTTGAAATATCTCACAATGTTCTCATGCTCCAACATGGCGAGCGCTCTGACTTCGCGTAATACACGTTGACGTTTCGAGTCTCTTTGGAAAAGTATACAAAATTACATAAATAAATTGTACAATTATTTATTAAATAATGTATAATCTGAAATCTGAAGTGTGACTGTAAATTCAATTGGTTGTGGGTTTGATCCCCACTCGAGGAAATGAAATATTTATTTATATTTTCCTTTCTTCGCTCTGTAGTGGGGGAAAGTGAGACGTTGAGTTCCACCATTCAACACGCAACGCCTATAGAACTTGGTCTTAACACTAGGTACCCTGCTGTGTGCGGAATACAGCGTGAAGCTGATTTTTTTAAATTAAATAATCTGAATTGCTTTCGTGTTCCAATAACATTGTCATACACACATCTACTACACGTATAATAAAATTGAAACTGATCAGTGTCCGTACATAAGAGATATATGAGAAAATTTATTATTGACAACACAACAATGTGTCAATGTAATAGAACCCAAAACGCAAGATTGTAAAAATACTATAATGTTGTGACAAAGCAGTTCGAATTTTTATTTCACCTCCATTATAAAACAATAAAAGCAAAAACAAAAACATACCGAGTAGGCAAAGTAATCCTTTTTACAGCATAAGACTGATTGTCAATATTATTCTTTGCTTCAAAAACAACTCCAAAGCCGCCTCTACCCAGACGCCGTACAGTCGTAAACTCGTTCTCATATCTCGCCGAATGCACGTATTCATTATTAGTTATTTTCCTTTCGTAATGTCTTTCAACGACAATATACTCTTGATTCAACGGCAATTGGTTGTTCACTTTATACCACGGTCCGAAGAATCTTGGCCATATCATTAGATTCATCAAAATTGCGGAACTGATGGCTATCAGAAGCACTTCCTTCCACCAGAACCATAGTGATGATACGTGGACGTGGACATGGTTGTGGCTTGGCTGATCGCTGTTGTTTGGACCGATTTCTGGACTCTCTAGTGTGTCTTCGGACACTTGGACCGCTTGATCGCATGTGTCTTGGAGGTAGAGGAAGAAGCCGTGGTTTTCTGTAAGTTATTAATACATTATAAATTATTATAATATATATATATATCATAAGCGACTTACACGCGGCATCCCGTTTTAACTTCTTGATATATTATAGCTGAATTTATATATTTTTTAGGTAAATTGTAACCTGTTCTTATGTTCTTAAGCTATATTACGGAAGTTTCCATGTGAAAGTAACAACAAACATCTTCACAACATTTCACATTTATAATAGATTAGTAGGATTCTCTCATTGCAATGGCTTTATTAGGCAATTTCAAAAATATGTTTTCAATTCGACTGTATTTTTTATCTATGTACCATATTCACTGATTTCTCAATCGAGTTTTATTGGATTTTAGTGATTCTTGTTCTGTATGGTAGCACATATTTTAGAGATGGTCCCTCGTCGTGCCGTGCCGAGACAATTGCTTCAGCACTTTTAAAAAAATAACAAAAACAGGAAAATTACAAATATTAAAGTCCGTAATACTGTTTATCGTATGTCCAAAATATTGTTCCCTTCTCTCTAATGCGGAGTTTTGTTCAAAGATTAAAAATATATATATATTTTACTTTTCTTAGCTTCAAGCTGTAACCCGTACATAAACATGATTATCAAGCTACTTCACTTTAACGTGATTTTTGTTATAATACAAACAATAAAAGCGTATAATAATGTAAATACAATCGTAGCACGTTCAATTGGTCGGGAATATAACTTATTTATAATTTCGGACTAACTTTTCATTTCTGCGCTTTGAAGGCAAAACGCGGCATAAAGTCTCGCACTCGACAACCACATAAAGTGAGATACGGAGTGTCCAAACACTTCGTCCCCCACCTCCTTGCTCTATGCGTAAATCTAAAAATAAATAGAAATAAACAAATATACATACCTGTTTTACCGCTAGTACCGTGTAAAGTGACTATAGCTAAATTGGTAGGGTCCAATGGGGATAATGCTGTTTCACTACGATCGTCCAATAGAGGCCGCGCCTGTTTTAGTTTCCAGGGTACCGGTTTCATTGTTATTGCTGTTTCTAATTTTTTCGCGTATAGCACACTCTCTTGTATGTAGAGCTGGGAAGAAAATAATATAATCAGCTTCACGCTGTATCCCGCGTAAAGCAGAGTAGGCAGAGGGAACCTAGTGTATAAGACACTCCATTCCCCACTTTCTGCCGAATTCTGGAGGCATTGCGTGTTGAGTGGCAGAACTCAACGCCGCACCTCAACACCAGAACGAAGAAATGGAAATATACATTTAAGTAAATATTTCATCTCCTCGAGTGGGGATCGAACCCACAACCAGTCGATCCACCTCTAAAAAAATAATATATATTTATCCAAATCATGGTAGTAGCTTTTTAATATATTCTTTAATATGAAATATATCTCACAGAGGAGCCAGAGATAATCTATAGTTCTGTAAAAATAATCGAGAGCTATGTATATTACGGCCATAAAGGAGACGTTAAGTATAATAAATTTCACAATAAGTAAAATTTAAAGTGTTATTCCACATTTAGGAAAGAAAAATACTTATTTAGAAAACGTATAAAAATTTGTACGTAGCGGGACTCGAACCGACCAGGCGCTCTGACCACTTAGCCATACGTTGAACCTGAACCTGAAGACCTGAAGCCTGGTCGGTTTCCAGGAGGCGCGGGTTCGAGTCCCGCTACGTACAATTTTTTATACATTTTCTAAATAAGTAACTATGAGAACTGTCTAAACTCTACGTTAAGTACAAAAACTTAACGCCATTTTATTACACCATGGTAGGGAAATAAAAAAAATAGTCATCTCTGATTAGAACCTACACCTAACCTACAAAAATCGGTTCCACTATTTCAATAGTAGGATAGCACTATTTCTGTCATCTCAAACACTAACTAAAATATTATTATTTATATATGTGAGGAATGAAGTGTTTTAACACTAGGTTCCCGTTTCCTTAATACAGCGTGAAGCTGATTTATTATTTATATATGACTATAAAAACAAAATTCAAATTACCTGTGCATTATGAACACCTAAATACAAAGATGGCGACACGGTATTAGCATCTGTTATACTTTGCGCCGCTTGCCACAGCACGTCCATGTTCTCTAACATACCGCCTTGGAGCCTCCACATGCCCGCTACTGGCGAATCTAGCTGTAAATTTAATAATAATAAATAGTTAATTTAATATAAAGCAAAGCTGATCTATATAAAAGTCCTGTCGTGAGATTTTGTTTCGTGAATCCTCGCAGCAGGCATTTTAAAGTAATTTTAACACAAAAATCGACGTCAACTTTTTTTCCATGAACATACCGCGAATGAAAAATATTTTTGTGAAATTTTAGTGAATCTTTAAAAGACGTTAATAAAAGTTTATATAAAGAAATGAAATTGTTGTTTTTAATTATATCTTGCAAGTAATAAATGTTGTTTATTTTCCTTTAACATCTTCACGCTGTATTTTGCACACAGCAGGGTAGGCATAGGGGGCCTAATGTTAAGACACTCTGCTCCCCACTTTTCGCTAAATTCGGCGGCCACGACACATCGTCCGTTCTATATATTTATTACATAAATTTTAAATGACACTTAAACAGAATTCTCAATTCTGACGGATTGAGGCAATATAGAAATCGTTGGCGGTAGTTTGAAATAATAATTATGTCAACTGACGCGTGACCACGGGCAACAAGGTGTTCGAAACATCAGGTTTTCAAAAATGTATAATTCTACTAATATTATAAATGTGAAAGTTTTTGAGGGTCCATGTTTGTTCAATTTTCACACAAAATCTACAAAACAGATTTAGATAAAACTTTACAGTAATATAGCGATCCGGCTTAAGTAAAGTTCCATTTAAAATGTTTAAAAGTAGCAAAAAAAAAAACAAATATCCAATTATTATATAAATGTTAATTACCTTATGTTGCCACAACATCAAATGCGTATCGGGTCGTTTAACAATAACATCGCCTTCAGGTAACGCCACGGCTATCGCCACCGCCTTGGGAGGGGCGGCTGCGCCCGCGCATTCTCTTCGACTTAGTGCTAATTGGTGTTCTGCTACACTGAAATTCCATCTGAATAAAAAAAAACATGAACATTAGCTATTTAGGGTTCCGTACCTTTCAAAGAAAAAAGGAATTCTTATAAGATCACTTTGTTGTCCGTCTGTGAAGAGCCTTTATCTCAGGAAAGCTCTCTTATATATCTCTAATATCGAATTGAAATTCAAACCATATACTCAGATCGATGGTGCCTTAATTTCTTGAAAAAATCGTATTTCCACAATTATTTTAAAAAAATTTCGTTTATATCGCAAAAAAACCTGTATTTCGACCTATGAATCAAAATTCATATGTTGACCTAAAATTATGAAATTTGACACCTAGCATATACAGGTAGAGCTAGTTAAGAAATAATTTGAAAACTATACATTTATGATTGAATTCTAAAAAGTAACAACCTTAAAAGGGGGAAAAATTGGTATTAAAGCCGCTAGTTCAAATGAGGTAGTATCAGATAAAAGGATCTAGGTTTAAGCTAAGCTTAAATTTCAGTAAAAGTGAGACCTCCAATTTTTGTACGGAACCCTCAGTGATGGTCGAGCCTGACTCGCGGCTGTCCGGTTTTTATACTATATTATTGTAGATTTTTAGCTAAAGTCTTGAGTTTTTTTTAGATTCAAAAAACAAATTAGTAATTAATAATCATAATAAGTAAAGAAAATAATGAAGAAGGAAAAGCAATGTTTAAATATTAATAATAAAAGAAAAATTAAACAGCACTACTGCTTTAAATAATAAAATTAAAAAGCTCTCACATTGTATTCAATATAACTTTTATTAATGGTTTATTGAACTTAAATTTGTTCATTATGTAGTCGTACATTTTTATACTATTCTAAAAGAAAATATAAACTAAAGTACATTTTATTTGATATTTTAGAGAACACATACCAATTTTAGAAATTGTAAGAATCTACTAATATGTATCTCCTATAGTTTTTTTACTCTTCTGAAAATTTGCATAATAGATGTCACCTGTTAAATGTTTTGGCTGTCTACTACGATGTGATACTTACCTTTCAGTTAAATTGGATAAAAAATCGCACTTAATCTTAGAATTTTAAAATTATTTTTTGAATATATTATGTATAGTCTACCCAAGATCTACTCCAAAAAGATTTGACTTAGATTTTTGTTTTGATACCTTCTATAAATATATAAGCCTTAAGGTATAACTTAATGAAATTTTAAGAAAAAGGACTATAATATTCACACACTCACTTACTAGCGTTTTATCGAAATAAATCGATCCGCAATGTATCAGCATAACAAATTAAAGCGTAAATAATAACTGTGTTAAATATAGTTACAGTCATAGTAAATATTTAAATAGGTGCTTACTTTTAAATTAACCTAATAAGAACCTATAAGAATTTTATATGAAAGAATAATAAGTAGAGGCCATCGTGACACATTGACAGCGTTTTACTGTATATGCGATGATTGTGGGTTCAATTACCATTTGAGGATTCAATTATTACATTTTTAGTCGCATTTCGAAAGACAATGCATGGTATTGAAATGAGCCAGTACGGTCGATGAGCCGTGGTCGCCCTGAAATTAAGAATTAATGAACTTTTGCACATTGTACACTTCGAAATAAAATAATCAAAAATAAGAAAAATACTAAAATCAAATCTATGCAACCGACTATACCTAACTTCAGGGCAATCACTACTATTCGACAGTACTGTTCTTGCAGTATATTAAAATAGAGAACGGGGTGTCTTGACACTAGTTTCTCTAAGCTTAGTTGAAGGTGAAAAACAAAAGGAAAGACAAACAAACTCACTTTTCAGTTCCAGATCTTGGCTCCAAAGCCCTCACGGTGTTAGAATGGCGTCTCAATACAATAATATCGAGGCCGGAACTGGCGGTTTGCTGCTCACTGTTACATCCACTCGAACTGCATTCGTATATAATTTTTCCGGAATTGGCGTCCACTCCCACCCATAATGTTTCACGAGCGCCTGGCAGTGTAAATAATTATATTATTAATTAGATAATAGAGGCCAGTCGTGGCGCAGTGGCACAAAGTGTGAATTTAAAATCGACTGGTTGTTGGTTCGATCCCCACTCGATGAGATGAAATATTTATTTAAATTTATATTTCGATTTTTTCGCTCTGGTGTCGAGGCAAAACGCGGCGTTGATATCCGCCACTCAACACGCAATGCCTCCAGAATTTGGCGGAAAGTGGGGAGCGGAGTGTCTTAACACCAGGTTCCTTTAGCCTACAAGGAATTATTAATCAAAATAATATTTTTTCAATTGAGCCATTAGGAACATTTTAGATCGTCAATAAACATTAAATTAGAATTTAATAAAAAGTTATAGTCATTTCGAAAATAGGATACTGTGAACCCGGCACGGGTTCTTGTCGAAATAAATATGTGAGGATGTGACTGTAACGCGACTGTTGTAGGTTCGATCCCCAATTGGAGGAACGAATTATTATTTCTTAATATTTTCATTTCTTGGCTCTGGCACCAAGGCAAAATGCGGCGTCGAGTTCCACCACTCAACAAAAATAAAAAATAAAATAATAATTATATAATAATTTCAGTTAACAGAGAACAAAAATAAATTTAAATAAAATAATTATAGTTTTTTTTGTGCACAGATAAAACTCAATCAATTATGTAAATATTAACATCAAACACAGTATTATATGTATAAATAAATAAATATACGCATGTATTGAGTCACCGTAAGCCAAGTGGCAGCTTAAAAATATGATAAGATATTAAATGCAAGTAATGTGAAGGTAAATTGAATCATTTTTTTAAATTATCGTCAAATAATCTTGCGTGGTTGATTGTAATTAGTAAATTGTGATTTTACATATGTATACCAATACCTCATGTTTTTACATATTATATATATGTACATAATTATTGCTATTTATTTAAAATTTCATATTTTTTTAAAATTTGCAAAAATCATATTACTCTATTGTTTCTTTTATACATTATTAAAAATTAGTTTTTCCTTAAAGACAAACAACACTTTTAAATGTTTCAAAATATAAATTAAATTGCAATCTCTCTTGCCACAAGCAATAATTTAAAATATTTTGCAAATAAAATTTTAACTAAATAAAAATACAAGAAACGTGTATATTGGATGAAGTTATAAAAGTATTTGAATAGTTTTTGAGGTGATTGTGGGTTTAACTCCCACTTAGAGAACAGAGTAATTTGATTATTTTTGTCTGAAATGAAAAAGGACTCTATAAACATATTGATCAATAAAAGGTGAGTATAAATAACAAATTACAATCAATATTTTTACCAACTCACCAGCAATAACTAAGTCATCAGAATATTTGAATGATGCAGATAGCAATTGTTCGGCATCAAAAGGCAAGGGTTCGATGGACTCTCCACTTAAGCTGTACAGAGTGCCACGCAAGGATGGCACTAGTCGAGCCCATCTGCCATCTGCTGTTAGCTAGATTTAAAAAATATTGCCATATAAAAATCTTATTTTTTAACTCTTAGGTTATAATCAAAGATTAAAAAATCATATATTTTTTCATATTATTTATTGTATTTTCATTTAGATATTGCCACTGACAGGCAGACAACATGCACCAACAGTATTCTTTTCTATTTAGAGATGTAGAAGGAGATGAGTGGTGGAAGTATAGATATTCAACATTTTGATAACAGAGTAGGATAATAAAAATATATTCTTCTTCTAAGCAATATCAAACCTACAACTGTTGAGTTAAGTGCAAGATGCCCAAAATCTGTGATAGTTGGGGATGTATTATAATTTTTTCTCCCCTATTTAAAATGTATATGTTTATTCTATTAGTTTGAAAATATTGTAATATAATTCAAGTTATGTAAAATTTATAACAAAAACATTAAAAAAAAAACTATTCAGTATGACTAACATAAACCTTGTATTAAGTTAATACAATGTAAGGCTTTAAGTAGATTAGACATCATTGGAATTTCCACTATGGAATGGCTAGGACAACAATGCAATTATATAAAGATTTTTAAGGAACATACAAAAATTATAGAAATAATAAAACCAAATACAAATTATTTCACATAACAACATAATGTATATTATGGTGTTAACAAAATGCAGGTTATGTTTTTTTTATTTTTTATAATTTAATAATTTAGTTTACTGTAGGTTTCTCTTTAAAACATAATAAATAAATAAAAAAATTAAATAATTTACACAAAAAAACGTAACAGCTTGGACCAAGACCATTGACTTGACTGTTGTGATCCAAGGAATTTCCAATCATGGGAATGATTGTTTAATATTCTAGATTTATAGATTTTTTTTTATTATAGGGACTGTAAATATATACGTGGACCAGTTGGTGCTAACTATAACTTACCTCAACTTGATGTAAGTTAGACGATAATAATGGCTGTGTTTCCAAACTCCATGCCTTGATTCCATTTTCAGTGGAAAAAGCAGTGAGTTTTCCATCAAGAGTACTGACTATTATCAAACTGCAAAAATCATATAGAAAACAAATTATAACATGTACTTGAATTATTAATATATTATTAAATATTATTGTATGTTATTTTTCATAAAATTTTTATTCTGTAGTATGTATTTAAGTGTTTTGTTGTTTACTTATTAATATTATTAAAAAGAAGAATAAAAAATATTTTTTATCTTCGTGTTTATATTTTTAAAAGTACTTTGTAAAGAATGATAATTGGTCAAGGTCATCATTAATTTGATTAGTAGTTCAAACATTTAAATCATGTTTATACCCATCTGAATATATCTAGAATAATCGAAGATTATTATAAGCCAGTACACCAATTTAAAGTATCAACTTTTTGTTTATTTACAAATAAAAACAACTTTTCCTTAACTTTTAACAACATGAATGGGTGATTCACAATATCACTAGGTATTTAATATCACTATTATTAACAAAATATAAAGCCATTTATTTATTTTAAAACTTACTCGTCGAATGATGGAATATTCTTAGCGGCGTGAGGATTACAGAACGGTAATTTCTGAACAGTATCATCGGCATGAAGATAAGAAACAAAACAAGTCACAAGCACGAATACGGCTTTTAAGGCAATTATCCGCCAATACCAATCCGACATATTATTATTGCAAAATTATATGTGGACATCTCAACTCTCTTCATTCAGATATTTGTTGCTTATTAGTATTACGAAACTTTTATAATAGTTACGACTTAAAGCCTATATACATAACACAGTATAGAAACACATAGAATACAGATGATCACTGTCATTTGATAGTTGACACTTCCACGTAAACTGTCAACATACGCTAGGTAAAAAAATATTTAATAAGTTTCGCCAATAAATCTTCAATATAAATATAAAGTTAAAATATGAAGAAATAAAATATAACAACAATAATCCAATTACTTTATTTAATTTCATTATTCTATGATATTTCAAATAAGAAATCCAAACATATGCTAAAGATATCCAAGCATATTTGAACTTCGGCTTATAAAATATTGGATTTTAGTTCTCATTTCTTGTTACCGTCACCATATCAAGAAACTAAGACAGCAGTGTAGAAATACACTTTATTAAGATCTAAATTAAAATTTCTATATCCAACGCTGAACACCTAGAGGACGAGCTTTAACATGTGAAGGATGCACTTCATCAGAACAAAATGCCTGCTCCCTGCCTGCGCCAAAATGATTTGCGAGGCTAACGAAATGCAAAAGCGTTTTAAGTAGAGAAGATGGTTGAGTTCTTTTTTTATCAACAGAAAGAAAAAGACTTCGGTTGCCCTTAGGGACTACAATACTAAGTAAATTTTTATTCATAACTAGTTTAAACATAAAAAATATCAAATTTTTAGAAAGTTTTTTTCTTAAAATATATAGTTGTAAACATTCACTTAGACTACTTGTTTATTCTTTAGTTAAGTATTAAATATAATATTAATCTTCTAAAGTAATTTACTATTAATGAGTAGACATAAGGAACTTTAAATTTTTGCGTTTCGGAGAACTGCCAGATATCTTTCATATTTTTTAAAACAATTACATATATATTTTTTCTTTATAATCTGCGTCACAACACTTCACTTTGGGTATATGTGTTCTGTGGTCACAACTCACAGTCAAGCTTCGCGCGCTTTTTGACAACACAAATTAGAAAACATGTTTGTGAAGTTTAGGTTCTAACGGACAATTTATTATTAAATATTGTTATATATTAAGCTATAGTAATAGTTTTACGTACAAGTTTTACATCACAAATTAACATTTTTAATAATAATGGTTTGTGTGATTCTTTCGTTCTTTTTTAACTAATTGAAATTTGCCGTAACACGAAAAGTTAACCAAAAAGTTTTAATCTGGTAGTGTTTAATTATCAATAGATTTCAATAGATTTTAATGTATTATTATGTGCGCAGAGTTCCCCGATACCTGATACTCCTGATAGAGATGGAGCTCAGTCACGTATGACATCACCGGCTCGTGAATATGAAATGTTTGATGATGAAGGGGCCATTCTGGGTGACAATGCTGAAGAGGAGGAAGAAGATGGAGAAGAACTTTTTAATGATAACATGGAAGCGTAAGTTGTTATTACAGAGTTATATGGATAAATTTAAATATTAAATGGATTAGTACTAATGATATAAAATAATTAATAATTATTGTGATATTATCGTTTTAATATCTTAAAAATTATACCATTTTAAGTTACTACTAATGCAATATATTTTTTCATAAAAGCAAAAAGTATAGCAATTTTGTCTAATTGTATTTTTTGTAACATTAAAAAAGAATAACACGAAAGAAATTTATAAATAACAACATAAAAAAAAAAGTTTTATATATTTTTACTTACTAATATTGTAATATGTCTCATTATAATTTCTTGTGAGGTACATACAACTATACACTAAATATAATCTTAAACATTGTATCAGTCTATACAAGTAAAAACAAAAGCAGCTTCACTCATGGCAGGGTAGGGAACTTAATGTTATCAGTTTGATTATCACACTTTGCTCAAATTTTGTAAAACCTTGTGTTGAGTAGCCGAACTCAATGCTTTGTCCTTTTACCAGAGCAAAGAAATTAATATAATTAATTCTCTTAAGTGTCCAGACACTATGTGCTACTCCCTAACAGTCTCGATTAATATGTGAAACACAAGTAATTTTTAATCACACAAAATTTATAAAAATGTTGTATTTCTTTTATTAGCGATTATCGTCCAATGCCAGGACTGGACAGATATGATGCTGAGGACTTGGATGATGATGACTATGACGCTATGTCTATGGAAGACCGCCTGGCAGCTGAAAGAGAACTTCAAAGACGGGACAGAGATGAAGGGAGAATGAGAAGAGATGATAGAGATTTATTATATGGCAAGTTTTATTCATAATTAAATTAAAGATATTGTAATAAAAGAGTATTGGATTTATGTAACTTAACGAGTTATTTTATAATATTCTGAAAGAGTATTAGTAATGCAATAGTAGATTCAATTGGTATTTCCCTCAGAAAAGCGCAGTGTCAAGATACTTAAAATTTTTTTTTTTTTTTTTATTTTTTATTTTTATTTAAGTGTTACTATTTGCAATCAGTATTTAATACTATAATCAAATGAGGTGTCCTAATATCATGACGTGTAGAGGCCCTTATCCAATAACAAGGTCTCTTATATTAGTAGGAAACGAATCTTTCGTCCAGTTTTTGGATGTTAGGTTTCTTCAGGCGTTGGTATTGAACTGGGTCGAGCAGTTTTACGGCTAGTTTATTTGGGTGAATGGACAAGCGAGACTTGTATCTAGAGCAAGTATTAGCTATTTCCTCTCTAATAGTAGAAATTTCTGCAAACTGGTGTACTTCGGTGTTGGTTATAAACCAGGGAGCCTTGGTGATAGTTTTTAACACAGCATTTTGTGAGCGCTGAAGGATTTCAATGTTTGAGTTA
>JAATLQ010034210.1:0-21539 GCA_013421005.1 Heliconius erato x Heliconius himera
TTTAATTAATAAGAGCAGAAAAAGAATGTAGAGTTCTTTAAAGAAGATTAGTTCTCAGATATATCGGGCAAAAAAACGCTAGATTATTAATCTTAATAAAAATATATAAAATATAAAAAAAGCCAACGGCACGCGGTGTTCCCAGGCGGTCACCCATCCAAGTACTGACCGCGCCCGACGTTGCTTAACTTCGGTGATCGGACGAGAACCGGTGTGTTCAACGTGGTATGGACGTTGGCAACACGAAAAATGAAATTACTTAATAGTAAATTTATTAGAAAAAAAAACATATCTCTACATATACGTATGTGCTAAACGGTAACGATAAATGTTTATTTATTTATATAATTATATTTTATGTAAGAAAAAAAAATTAAAAGAAATATAAAAAGTGAAAAAAAAACGTGTGATATATTTTATATATTAAATAATAAATATGTTATATTTGCACTACCCAATTTCAGTGACATTGTGTATTAAGTGGCGTAACTCAACGCACCGCTTTATGATGTTAGGGAAATAATACAGATAACTTTTTCCCCTAATGGGAATCGAATCCACAACCGTCACCTATCAAGTCAAGTTAGTATTTTATAATGACAACATTATAAAATGATTCACTCATTAAGCATTACAAAATCAATTCAAACGAATCAAGTCTATAAAAATAGCGCGTAGTAAGCATATTATGGTCACATCAACTTCAATGACAGTTCATTCACGTTAGTTTTTTATATGAGTCTCATTAAAATACGCTATTTTTGTCTTATCCATATTTGACAAACGTTTTTCTAAGATCTTTATTCTTTATATATATACGTTTTTACTACAACATTTTTTTAAAATAAAACATTATCTTTACACGAGAATGTAAGAAGCATTTTATTCAAAGTAAAGGCCATTGCTTTCTATACATTTTGAACACCATTCAAATTGTGAATTCCACGACAATAAAACTGGTCATTTTTTGACGCAAATCATTCGGAGACCCACTTTTCGACTTTTTTGTAGGGATTTTACTACTCAGCCAATGTGTATCCCATGGATGAAAACAAAAGGTATTCGAAAAGAGCCAAGTCAAGAGGTAGCACTTTCCAGCCGAGGGCCTTTATAGCATCTTTCACTAGTTTTGCTGTATGACTCGGAGCATTATCGTGCAACAAAATAACGTTTCCGTGTCTTCTGGCCCATTCTGATCCTTTTTCGATCATTGCATGGTTTAAATTGATCATTTATTGTCGGTTGGGCTTTGGCTTATCCACAGTTTCGCCAGGTTTTAGAAGTTCATGATACACCACCTTATTATTAGCAAACACGCTCTGTGTTTCTTCCGAATGTCTTTTTTCCGAACCGATTAGGCGTTGCAGTCGATGTAGACGCTTCTCCTTGATACATGATTTTTTGCGTTTAGGAATCTTCAAATAAATCCATTTTTCATCCTCAGTCACAATTCGATGCTGACTGACTTTTTTTCGTGTCGTAGAAGCAACGTTTTACATGTATTTCGGTTTTCCGTCTGCCTGTCACTCAATTCATGTGGGTGCCACCATTTTCGACACTTTTGCAGATCACACATCACCATAAGCCTCGACAAACATTCGATTACATTTTTCTTAAAATGAAAACGAAAAATTAATATTTTCCACAAATCATTATTTTCTGGTATAAAATTCATCATCATCACAATCATTTTCTGGATAAAAATGTTTTTATCACTATAAAAATATGTTGTTATTTGTTCAATGATTTGACGTTTCTAAAATATGTTTAATACGAGTAGATGTCATATTAACCAAATAAAAAAGAGGCTCGTTCACAACAAATACCGATGCATTTTTATTGAAGCTCACTTCATACCGGCACACCTACTATATACTTTTGATAGATTACCAACTCTCGGTAAAGTCATAGATTTTTGTAAAGATCTTTTAAAATTTAAATTAAATCAAGTCAATAAATTTAATTTGTATAAAAAATTACAAAATTACATCCTCGAAAATTATTTTTAATTATTAAGTTAATTACAAAAACTGCCATATAAATTAGTTAATTATTGTGCACATTAAAAATATAAGTGAAAGCAATATCATAAAATCTTACTCTTACTTTACCATTTCAGTAAAAGACGAATAATTTAAGTTGTGTATTAAAAATAATTTTAAAAACATATTAGATTAGGTCGTCACGGCGCACCGGCACAGTACCTGATTCGTACGCGACGGTTATGGGTTTAATTCCCAATCGAATTATTTGTATTTCCTAGCTCTATTAAGAAGACAAAACGCGGCGTTGATTTCCACTACTAATTATGCAATATTTCGACAATTTGGACAAAAAATTAAGACCTGAGGGTCAACAATAGGTTCTCTCTGGACTTTCAGTGTGTATATGCGTGATATAGCGTGAAGAAAAATAAAGTAATTATTTATAACACTATACACAGGGCTCTATTATTTTTATAGTCAATAGAATAATTAAGGAAAATAACATTTTAATATTATCTTTTGTAAACAAATCATTTTATATACGACTAACCTTAACCTGCGGCTTCGCCCGCGTGGTCATATAGCCTATAGTCTTCCTCGATAAATAAAAAAATAGATATGCAACGAAAAAATATATTTTTCAGTGCGAACCAGTAGTTCTTGAGATTAGCGCGTTCAACCAAACTCATAAGCTTTATAATACTAGTACAGAAGGTAATCAAACTTGTGACCTTCATTTATATATACTACTTGTGTTATTATTACCTAATTTACTATTGTGACTCGAGCTGACGATGACGTATAGATTATGGAACACGTTTTGGCCTCCACCAAAATCAGTACCAACTGTCATTATATTTGTATATCTGTATATTGATTATTTTAATGTATATATTAGACACTTATATAACTAACGCATTATATTTGGCTATATCGTCATGTATTTTTCTTATAAATATAAAGAAGCCAAATGCCATTATTATATACACTTATAGAAAAATCCCTAAATATATTTGAGGACCCGTAACGTATAAATTTGATAAGATAACAATTCCACAAAGTGCTACGTTGACCTCCACCAGTAAACAAGTAATGTCTTCAAAATGGGACAGGAATTGGGAAACGGAGTGTTTTCAATCTTAACACTAGGTTCCCTCTACTAGTGATAGGCTATGCGGGATAAAGCGTGAAATAAAAAAAAAATCCTAACTGCGCCATAATGGCGTCACAAGCAAAAGTACTTGTTATTGAATTATTCCGTAGTCAATCGTCATTGATAAAATGTACATTACACTGCGTATTTTACGTTTGTTTAGAAGAGATAAATGACACGCTTCATCATTCAAAAAATGCTATTTTAAAAGATAGAGTGATATACTTTTTTTATCTCTTATTATAGTCTTGAGGGCATGAGGAAAAATATTCTTAATTATTTAATTTACTTAATCAGTATTTCTTCTTAAATAACATAATAATAATAATTTTTCACTATGGATTTCATTTATTAGATTTTTTTTTATGTTATTCAACTACAATGTAATTAATATAAAAAAATGCGACGTTTAACTTTGAGAAAATAATAATAAAACGGTAAAATTTTAAGCATCTTTTTATTATACAATCATAATTGATCATTACGGATGTATAGGGGGAATAACATTTTGTGCAATGAGGTAAAAAACTTATACGTAATTTATGCAATTTTTCCTATAAACTATGATTAATCTACAACGTCTTTCTCACTTCCTTGTTCTCACATAAAGCACTTCAAAACTTCAAAAAGCTTTTGTTATCGAAAAAACATTTTCTTCAAAAAGCTTTTGCCAATGGAAGCACGAGCGAAAAAGTACCACGAAAGCCACACAATTTAAAACCTAAATTTCTTCTACTAATGTTCACCGCATCACAAATGAGAAGATGGATTCTATTACATCGTCCAGGTCCTTGCTGAATGGTGAGAGTTGAGCTTCGTAGGACGGTGCGGTCTTGTCTTTGCCTTCCACCATCAGATGACAGTTTGGTCCGAGTAGCGACACCTTGTCACCTTTCCATCTCTTGTTTATAGTAACTATACCTCCACTGCCCACTAAGTTCACAATACCGTAGTTATCGATCACTTCAACACGACAGTCGTTGCCAATAACTTCAATTTCACCAGTATTAGACGTAACTCTTACAACACAATTGTTTCCGACAACCTTCAAAGTTGTAGGATTCATTTCCATTGTAACTTTCTTTTTGTTGCCGAGGATTGAGTATTTTTTCATTTTGTTAGATTTTTTTAAAAATTAAGATTAAAAGTGTTAGGGACTACTTGCTTCTGCTGATTTCAGCGTGCGAATGATTTGAATTTGGAACGCGCTCTGTTTATAAGCGGCGCAGGCAAGTCATGCGATAAGGGAGTCCCCTGCGTATGCGTCACTTACCTCTGAGCGGCCGCGGATCAATTGTCATTTAATACAATCAAAACTTGAAACTTTAAAATTTGTTATTCCCCAATACTAAAATTGGGTCTTTATAAAGTACAAAATTGTGTATTTACAGTAAATTAGATGAGACGTTCTATAAATAGTTTTATTAAGAAACGTAACGTATATATAGAACGACATGTTTTTCCTGAAACTCGCCCATTTTCAAACGTAATTAACGTTCAGAGACAGCTGTGACATGCTTTCTCTCTTCTTGTGAATGCAAATAGCCGTATTCCGTATATATTTTACGAAGCGGTGAATGTTCTTAGAAATTTTAAAAATTCAACTCTCAACACGAAAATAATTTTAAATATAAAATTAGTTGAAATTATTATTGTGTACATTTAATTAAAAGAAAGGTTTACATGTAATTATTATTTTTATACTACACTTTTTCAGACATAGCAGAGTAGACAGAAGGAACCTAGTGCTACAACATAGTATAGAAATATAAAATCTTTGCTTTTTTTAGCTTTACGTTGTATCTCCCACCGCAAATAGCAGGGTAGGACATCGCGTGTTGCGTGGCGGAACTCAACGCCGCGCTTTTTCTCGTCACCAGAGCAAAGACATGAAAATATTTATTGTTTCATTATCCAATCATTATCTCAAGTGGGAATCGAATCGAGGAATCCTTACTTAAAATCAAGTATTCTGATATCTAACACAAGGGAATAATATTATGATCTGCTACGTCATCACATAAGTACCGAAGCTATACAGCAATTACATTCCATGGGTTGTTAACAATCTTATAGATAAACACTTGTTGCTTCGGGACAATACCTTGCACATTATTTATAATATTTTAATAGTTCTTTATCATTTGAAACAATCTATTTAAATAAACGTTTTTCACTTAATCTTTATCGGTGAACAAAAAAACGTCAGATTACGCTGTCATTGTCTCTTTAATAAAGCAATAGACGAGACAATCAAGATAAATGTGACAGTTTCAAATACATGGTTTTTAAAGCTTGGTAAACTAATAGTAATATCTATACAAAAAGGTAAAATTTAAATATGAATACCTACTGTTGTTTTTCGTCGTGGCACAAGGGCACAATGTGTTAATGTAAAATCGACGAATGTGTTGAGGCAAATTGCGGCGTTAAGTTCCGCCACTTAATACGCAATACCTACAGAAATCGGCAGAAAGTGGGGAACAGAGTGTCTTAACACTAGGTTCCCACTGCCTATACTGTTGTGTGCGGAATACAGCGTGAAGCATTCTTTCTTTTACTCTTTTAAAGAATAGTTTTTTTTTTATAGTTAGATACTATAAACCACTTTATAATTTCTACGACTCTACAAATTGACGTCGAATTCATGACTTTCAGTACACTAAAACACAATTAAGTAACGACTGATTTACTAGTAACTCTTACTTGCGCAAATTTAACGCGGATCTAGGGTTTTTTACATTTTATTGCTTACTTAACCTCAAAATACGTAAGTTTTCATAATATTTCATTTTTGCTTCGAGAAAGCAGCAGGATGCGCCTTGAAGTGTGTGTTGTGTCAAGAGTACCTTATAAGTTCAAAAGACTATTAAGGTTACTGTTGAATCAAAGCGAGTTTACCTAAAATCTAAAAAAAATATTGCGGAAAATATTGACTTTTTCGTCGTTTTTAGGTAATAGCACCAAAGAAATTGGGTATTTCTTTAATTTATAAGGTACCTATTATGTTATATAAGCATCGTAATTCGTAGCTATATAAAACATTGAGAAAAAGCCCATCGTAGCGTAATAGAGTATCGTCTAACTGTCAATTGCGATGGTTGTGGGTTTAATATAGTATAAACTATTAACATTTCACCGCTCTTGCAAAGAAATAACGGCGTTGTGCTCCGACGAATGGATGACGTTTTACTGATATAAAACAGCTATTATTAACAATTTATATCCAATAGAAATACTATGCGGAACCAATAATCTTAAATTAGCCTCAAGCTTGATTAGTTCTGTTTAAGCCTACATAAATCCTATTAACATAACATTCTAAGCGGACGCTAAGTAATAATAAGGTCACGAAATGACCTTAAAGCCGTGATTTCCCTGCATCCTCGTGTCTTACACGAATGTACTACTTAAATACCTACACAAAAAGGTGTAATAAATTGAGAAAACATAATTTAAAGTACATAAATAATAATAATATGTAATTTGTGTCCATATTTCTTGTTCCAATATTAATATTGTCTTTAAGTAAGGATAAAATTTTAAAAAAAATGAATTAAATTTTTATGAAATCCCGCATTTGAAACATTTTAGTTATGGTATAGTATGGTTCTTCGATTATGGCGTTCCGAGCGTGCCAGTAGAGCACATATCACTTCGCCAATGTCACGTTGTGTGGAGAAAACACGAAGGAGGTTATACGATAAACATTTTAGTTATTCTGATTAGATAGAATCTGACATTAATATCAAGATCAACATACATTTATTGACACCCATTTTGAGGCCACAGGCTCAATTGCAACTGTTACCGTGACGGTTTCAGGTTCGATTCCACTCGGGGGTTTTAAATATTTAATATTTTCATTTCTGCGCTCTGGTCATAACGGAAGTGTCTTAAGTAGAACATAGTGTCTTAATACTAGGTTTCTTCATTCTCTAAAAGAACTTATAAACACTTTTGTAGACATACCTTGTTGGGTAGCGGAAACTAACGCCGCGTTCTATTTTGCTAGATCAAAAAAAATTAAGTAATTAACCGACACAACCATGTATCCTATTCTATATTTAAACCTTCTATCTTTAGTTATTTTCCAATATGATTACAGTAAAACATATTAGGAAGTTATATTATAAAATTTACAACGTGTTTTTATATTATGTAAGTCACACGAGGTCATGTTTGTTTTAACATACACGAAATGAATCATTTAGATGTAACTTTTATATAACTGTTTGTTAAGCAATTAATAATATGACGTTACTTCATGCGTTCTAAGGAAATAGTTGATAGGAAGAGAGAGAGAGAGAGAGAGAGAGAGAGATTCATTATTTATTAATACTTTCTCAACTTTCTGAATCCGAGACATTGCATTTTGCGTGGCGCAATTCCGTTCGGAGATTTAAAATCATTCATTGCCCCGAGTAAAAATCGAACCCGTAATCATGTCATTTACAGTCAAGTCGTTACGATCCCGTGGGACAACGAGAAAACGAAGTGTTTCACAGCAAAATTATAACTGCCTACCAGAGAAAATTGACTTGACACTCTGCCAATTTTTTTACATTGAGGTTAGGCAGAGAACCAAGAGATTTACTCCGTTCTCACCATACCTCAAATTTATCGAGACATTGCATACTAAGTGGCGGATTTTAACACCGTGCTTTGTCTTTTTACCAAACTAAGGAAATTAATTATACACATACTGAATGGGAAATTAATCAAGTATATAATTATTAAATTCAGTCCCACTACGACGACGACAGCCTCAACTACTTTGTTTGTCTATCAATTTATCCTTATATAAGCAATATTATAACAATACACTTTTATGAACAGTATATGATATATACAATATATAGATTATAAACAATATTTAATTTACAGCTATTTACAGGCTTATTGTAATGACTTCATTTCTTACATCCTTCCTTATTCCTTAAAAGAGTTTATTAGAATTGTAATCGTATTGACTGATATCGTGCTATGCGTAATATCGACTTAGGGTTTCCCTTATTGATTAACTGAACTATATCTTTCATATATTTTTATATGAAACAGTCATTATATTACAATACTAATACACACTCTCTTTATTCTTTAAATTCAGCTTCTCGTTTAACTTAAACAACAGCTTCTCGTTTGATCACCCATATGGCAGACTGAGACCCTAGTGTTAAGACGTTCATCTTGCATTTTTAGTTTTCCGTCCGAATTCAAGACACTACAGATGAAAAAAAATAAAATATTAAATATTTCATAACCACGAGTGGGAATCAAACCTACAGCTTATCTCGTAACAATACCCGCACGCTTATACCACTGCGCCACAACTGGCATCAAAAATAAATCTAATCTGATCCAATTTAATAAGAATAGCTTTATGCTAACATACTATAGTTTTATAGTTCACTTCCTTACTTCCGTTCCTAAATTAATTCACCAGAATAACATAATACCTGTTACGATTTCTTATCGACATTAACGCGTAATATCAGAATTTTCCTTAAGATAGTATTACAATGAATCACCAAGTCACCGAATTAATGTGAGCCGTAAGGTGCAACCTGTATAGAGTGTAGAAATGGGTGGGTCATGACTCATGATGCACAGACGCCTCTACAGACGTGGGAAACGGTCAAGGATCAAAGATCAATTCTTAGGAGAAATGCACTTCGCTCGATCTTTCGAGCGAAATATAAAAAAAAATGATTTAATGGATGAATAATTTTAATCTTCCGTTTAAGAGTAGTTTTTATTTATTAAAATTCTAATTTATTTCTAAAAATTGCACCGAACTGCTTAGGGCAATCAAAAGATAATTTTAATAGTTAGTCTATACCTAATAGTCTTTATACATTTAATTTTAAGCATCGATTCTTTTAAGAACGAAAACAAAATAATATATCTTATATATCGGACTATTAATATTGTAAATATAAACAAGTAAACGGGGAGAATACATTGTAAAAATAAATAATAACTAATAAATAATAACTTTCCAGTGAAATACCAATATATAATATATTATATATTGGGATTTCACACATATACAACACAAGTATTATAATTACTTTCTGGGGTCGTCTCAACAATGAATCATTGTATGATTTGGGAAATAAAACAATTTTTATTTATTTTTATTTATTTATTTATAATATAAAATTCTTTTATATACTATCTACATTGATATTCTATATAAACAATACGGTGACCGGCACGCGTCCATTAAAGAAATGTATGAGTCATGCGCGTACGCAGGCGCATGCCTATAGAGTTTACAAGCTCAAGCGAACCTAGCAAAAACTAAGGAAAATTGTTTACACTGAAATAAAATTATGTCTCATTCACAACAATGATTAATATGTATTTTTTCGTTACAGCGATTTTTTTTTCTTTGAATGAGAGGTGCATTTTCAGAAGTGACTGGTACTGTTCATTTAAAATTTGAATTTTCAGTATTTTCACCGAGCTGTCGAATTTATAGTTTTTAGAAATTGACGTTTTTAGGGAAAGTGATTTATTGTTTTTAAATTAGAGAAATGAAAGTTTAAAACTACATTTTTTTTAATAGCATAACCATGTTATGATACTAGAAATTAATTAATTATTATTATAACCTATATTATATAATGAAACTTTCTAAACAATTATTAAAGCATTTTGTGACAATATTTTAAAAAATGCGTGAAGCTAGCTATAGACATACTGGATGATACATATCATGCTTAAAAATCGATTTTCCATTTCTGATGTTTTTTATGAACCTTATAGTATAGCCAATTTTGTGTCGTTGTATAGTGTCACGTCACTTATGAATGTAAACATGATGGTTGTAGGTTCGATTCACAATCGAGGAATCAACAAGACAAAGTCCGGCGTTTAGATCCGCCACTCAATACGTAGTGTCACCAAAATTGGATAGAAAATGTGAAATGGCCTGTCTTAACACTATGTTTCCCTCTGTCTATCCTGCTATAGGCGGGATACAGCGTGAATCTTGAATAAATATAACAAAATCCCAAAAAAATACGGTAAACAAACAGTGTCAGTGACTATGTACATAATTAGACAAACATATTCGTCACATTGAGATTAAAACACACGCTGTAGGCACTTATAAGAGCGAACCTAAATTATTTACGTAATATTATATAATTTATTATTAAATAACATAACATAAAATTATTTTAAGGCACTGACGTAAAAAATATGTGTATTAGTCATACATTTTTGACATGTTCAAACTATCTAATCTCGCAACGAATGTTTGTATGATAGTATATTTCAAGAAACACCGTTTGATTCATATTCTTATCAGTTACGTCTTGCATATTTTAGTTATATGTTCAGATTTTCGTGTGAAAATTGAAATATTTTGTAACAATTAGGGGAAAAAATGTAAGCAAAGCTTTTGTGTAGGATAGTTTTTAGTTCTGCGTACAAGTTAATAAATAGGTAAAGTGCCGGCTTTCCATTCTTGAATAATTTCTATACATACATAAATTATTATGGTGATTTATTTTCTATTTTTTCTTTTCTGTTATTCTATTACAATTTATTTTATGAAATATTAAAAAGTTATTTTACCACTTTATTTCATCATCATCTTTTGTATATTTTTTGTGGTTTTCTTATAAACTTACACTTCCACAGTGATTTTAAGAGATAAAAAAACAAAAATCAGCTTCAAGCTGTATCCCGCATACAACAGGGTAGGCAGAGAGAACCTAGTGTTAAGACACTCCGTTCCCCATTTTCTGCCGAATTCTGGAGGCATTGCGTGTTGAGTATAAAAAAAACTTTTCTACAAATAATTTATTACGTAATTAAAACGTGTTTTTTCAATTCTTTTTAGCTTCAGGCTGTCTCGCTGTCACGCATGGTAGGCAGAGGGAGCCTAGTGTTAAGACACTCCAAATTTATCCAAATCGGCCCAGATTAATGAGTAATAGATTGACAAACACACGTGCAGGAGAGTTAATAATATAAGTTGAATATAAAATTATTGTTACAAAACCAGTCCGCACTCTACAGTGCTACATAACGGCACTTCTTCCGCTCTAATAGCAATGACCTTATAAATACCTACCATACTCCTTTTTTCTTATATCGTAATGATCTTTTAGGAATACCATTTTGAAGAGCTTGTGTGTTAAAAGGCATTTTGTATGTTATATGGTGGTATGGTACCAGCGGTTGTAGATTGGATTTCCACTTGGAGAATGGATTATTTTAATTTCCGTGCATTGCACTTGGGTATCAAGACAAAAGGCGGCGTTGAGTTTCGCCACTCGAAAATGGTCTACCCTACTACGCGCTTGGGATACATACAGCGCTAAATTAAAATACCTATTTTACTATACAAGAAATAATGGCTGAGGTACTTTAACTAAAATGTAAAGCCATCACCGACTCTGACCTAAAAATTCTATCGATATTCTTTCCTGAAATATTCATAAATTTAATTGTAATTTTAAAAGATCTTCTGATAATAAAAGACCAAAAGATAAATATTATCTCAAAACATAAAATGTTACGAAATCGAACACTTATGGCAAGAAAAAAAAGTAATTCCCATACAATCAGATAAGACACTATAATCAAATTAAAGATTATTGATTACACGTCATAATTACACTTACATTTATATTGTATTGTTCTTAAATATGTATATAGGCGAAACACGAAACGAGTTAAATTTAATATTATTGAGGATAGACGTGTTCCACTTTCATGCAAAAACTACTGAACGGATTTAGATAAAACTTTACAGTTACATCGCTTATACATCAGAATAATATAAAGGCTACAATGTATGTAAAGAAATTGTATAGTTTGGCTGTAATATAACAAAAAAAGTTCAAGCGAAGCCGCTCGTGGATCGCTAGCTTACTACTTAACCTAAGGATTATGGGAGAAAATTCCACCTATGTGATTATTAAATGTAAAATCAATCTAGTTTTTATTTCATGACTCTTAATTTATGTTAGAGAAGTTGACGTCTGCAATTTTGTCTGAGTGAACTTTGTTTTTTTTCAATATATATATATATATATATATATATATATATATATATATATATATATATATATATATATATAACTGTTTTAATAATAATATTTCTGTTAAATATAGGCCCGTTCCTTTTCCTGGAAAAAAAGAATCGAAAGAAGTAGGTATTTGTTAAGTGGTACAACTGTGTGTCGTCGGTTAAAATAACTGAAATATCCGCCCCATATTAGCTCGCTCTAGCAAGAGAAAAGCGACGTTGGCTTCCTCCATTGAATAATATGTTCATCTCTATATATAATAAGACAGTAAAAATATTTTGTCTGTACATTTAGTAATTTTGACTGAAATGGGTAGAGGGACACTTAAAAAGAATAATAGAAAGCAAAAAGAAGAAAAAAAAGATTTCTTGTCTGTCTGTCTGTCTGTCGACATATTTTTGTCCACATATTTCTCTGAAAGTACTGAACCGATTAACTTGAAAATTTCACCAATTGCTTTGTTTTAACTCAACTTAACTACTAAAGTTCATCAAAATCGGTTCATTAAAAAAAAGGTAATCGTCATTTGAAAGAAGTCGTAATTAATTCAACACAGAGATAAAGAACTATCTTGAAAGAAATATCAAGCAAATACAAAGATTTTTTGGTTAGTTCGTTCATATAATATATGTAACTAATTTAAAAACTGTACAGGAGTTAATATGCAATTATTACAGTTATTTTACAAAGAATATTATGAATCCTTCAAATCAATAATTTAACATTTAAGACTATTTCTGAATGAGTAAATTAAATTATTCATTGACATCAGCACATTTAACAGAGTGAGAAATATATACGTGTAATAAATAATCAGCTTTATGTATATTTTATAAATATCAAATATCAACAATGGTCGTATTTTTTTATTTAAAACAATCAAAAATTCTTTGACGATAATGTTGTAAAAAAATCATATTAGAAGTCATTATAGTTGTCAATCAATTCTGCTTATTAAATCAATAATCATGTATTTTAAGAGGGCGAAGCCTTGGGCGAGCCACTAGTAGTATCTAAGTCATCGATCAATGATCATGGAAACATCGACCATGTTTCCATATCTGGCTTCCATATGATTGATAGATATTCTCTGCCAGTTTTACTATGCGAAAAAAACGTAAAACCATTTATTAAATAAACAGTGTTCGTCGTGGCGCAGTGGCACAGCGTATTACTGCAAGCGCGACGTCGTGAGTTCGATTCCCACTTGGCCGTATGAATTATTTTCCTTTTTATTTCTTTGCTCTGATAACATGACAAAGAGTGGCGTTAAGTTCCGCCACATAACACGCACTACTCAAAAAAAAGGTGGAAAGTGGGTAAAAACAACAGTGGTAAATAACCTTTTATGCAATCTCTAGTACGTACTTATTGATATTGCAATCACTTCCCGTATCAATTTCATTCTGATTTACATCAATATACTCATTAATATAATCATTATGTGGGATTTCCACTTATCTCAAAAAATCTTTTGCAAATTATAAAATGTATGAAGTAATATTAATAAACTGACGTTTTTATATCCTTTAAAAACAATTTTAAATGTGTATATAATGTGATATTTTAAGTGATATTTTAATTATTAATTTAGTAGCATAACAAAGGTAAAATTTACATTGATTCAGGTAAAATAATAAAAAAAAATTCTAATCTGTTAGTTTTTGAGTATATAAAACATGTATTTTTTGTATAATGATACTTTCGTTAGAATCATTTACTACATATATGTCGTTATTCTTAATTGCGTAATTATAGACTCTGGAAATAAAAAAAAGATAATACAAAAAAAGCTTTAATATATTTAAAAAAAACATTAAAAAATCGGTAATCACAATTTAAAAGTGCTATCTAATAAATGTAATGTTTTGTGTACATTTGTCTACTTATTCATAATATAAAAAATTACAAAAAATATATACTGGTAACATGTTTTATGTTGATAAATTTATTGTTCTTTTTAACACAGGCACAGGCAAGAAATTAGGTTAATAAAATAAATTACGCCGTCTTCCAATTTTCGTTCATTTCATATTGATTTTATATACGTAATATCGTTTGTTCGGGATAAAAGTGACCTAACTAAAAAAACTCAATTTGTGAGTATCAAAATTTCAGATAAATTATTTTATTCTAGTATCGTGGCAAAATCCAAAACGGTTATATGCTATTACAAATATAATAAAAAAAACGAGATGTGGTCTCACAATCAATGAATTCACTGACTTCTCTATTAATCTATTGTATAATATAATAAGTAGAATTTCTTTGCACATACTTCTTTTTCTTAATTATTATATCAAAGTGGACATTATCTTTTCTGTTATTCTATCACAATTTATTTTATGAAATATTAAAAAGTTATTTTACCATTTTATTTCATCAAACATAATAAAATTATTTTAAATTTCCAATCTTAATAATAGTTTATAAAATTTATTGTTAAATTAAAAGTTTCTTTTTTTTTGCAAGGCGATGTATACATTTTCATTTAACATTATGTTATATTATTATTATAAATGCGTCATGGCATAAAATTCGTATATTTGACTCGTATTTCACACACATGTTATCACAATTACTACATACTAAAAACTGTTTAGAATATTTCAGATCTATTTAGCCTCAAATTTATTAAGTAGATTCTCTAGAAGTTTAATAGAACACATTCTTATGTACTTTATTAAATTACTTATCATAATAGTACAAAACTACTACAAAACTACATTTAAATTTATGTATATAAAAAAATCACATAAAGCATTTACATTTTATATATACTTTATTATTTCATGTAAACAGAAAAGATATCTATAAAAACAAAAAAGATACTGATATAAATATAAATATATGTAATATATGAAAAAGCAAAAAATAAGTTTAAAAAATATTTTTTTTAATGCTACTTTTATGTGATTTCTTAAGAAGCAATATTCAAATTATACTTAAATTTAGAAGTTTTTTAAATTCCTTATACAGGGTGGAAGAGGCAGCGCTCCATTTACGGAAACAGCATATAGGGTAAAATATTTCAAACCTATACCTAAAGAAATTAATCAAGATGCCTCAACAGTTTGGACGTAGGATTTTTTTTTCATTTCACGATTTTTATCCATACCTGTATTTCGCGTGACGCGATTACGTATAGATCCCAATAACATAAACACTTACTACTACAAAAATACTACTAAAGGTTAAACAACTTTGAACTTTATCGCCAATACATACGACTCGATTTCGAAATGAGGCGTGTGCGGCGGTGTTCCTTTGATAGGTTTATGTGTGCGTGCGTCATCCTTACAAATGGCGTTTTGTTTTAAAATGACAATTTTATTATTTATTTTGTTTCATTTAAAGTGGTGCTTACAATTCCACTCTGTATACTCAAAGGTAATTTTACATGACATTTGTCAAAACTTTCTAAACTAATAGTTACAACCACAATTTGACACAAAGTTATATAAATACTACTCTAAACTATTATAATTATTACATCTACGTTACAATCACAAAGAATTTCGTATTGTTTCTTGTTTTTATTCAGATCTTGATTTTTAAATTTTTTTATGCTTTCTAAAACTTAAAGTAAAAAATCAGTAATAAAAAAATATTACTAAAAGTTTTTTTATTATAAATACTATGTCACATTAAGAAAAAGTAATAATTGATATATCATCAATGAAATTTATAAAAAAAAATATTATGTAACAAACGAGTCGTGACCACCCTGAAGTTAGGCTTTTTGAACTTTTGCACTAGAGTAAAATATAATATAATAAAAATATGAAAAAATCCTAAAATCAAATCTGCACAGCCATCTGCAGCCAACTTCAGGGCCATGACTCATCGACAGTACTGTACCATACATACAAATATAGTAACATACAGTGCAGTACATTAAATACAGTCTAATTTATATAGTGGTAAATAATTATCAACAATACTCACAATCACAAATTGTAATTAAAATTATTAACTGCAGACAGTCATGTGTAGACGTTTGATTTTGTCAAATTTTAACAAATATTTGAAAACAAATGATGTTACATAAAAAAATTAAAGAAACTATAATTAATATAAATATAAGGGTCGCATTATAAAAAAAAATGATTATTTAACAAAATTTTCAAAAAATTTGATCAAATTTCATTTATCATTTCAAATTTCATAGATCATATTATTCGTTGTACTCAATATACAGATACAGTAAAATACAGTTCGATACAAAAACAGTAAAATACAGTTCAATACAAATACAGTAAAATACAGTGCAGTAAGCTAAATACAGTCTAATCTAAATAAGGTAATAAATAATCATCAACAATGCTCACATTCATATGCCAGTTGAAATGATTGACTCCAGGTACAGTGACGACGTGGAGACGTTTGCTTTTGTCCAACGTTTTCAAACCTATCGCATCTGACAGATATATTTCTTGGTCCCACATTTCGACAACTGTTTCATTTTCGTTGTAGTAGCCGAATTGGCTGGAAAATAATAAAAATACTATTAACAGTTTAGGTTCAGATGTATAAGGTTCTATTATATCTGTTTTAATGTACTACCATAATGTAGGAACTAATAAAAATATATGTATATGTTTAGTATTTTTCTTTTCTAAAAATAATAAAGTCAAAAATAGTTCAATTGGAGTCGCAAAATTAAAAAAAACGAATAACAGAAAAATATAAAATATCTCAGTCTGCCTGTCACCATGAACTCTGCAAAGTATTCAAAACGTAAAATATTTAAAAATATATAATATTTCCGTAAAGAGACTAGTCGTGGCGCAGGGGCACAAAGTGTAACTGTAAAATCGACTGGTTGTTGGTTCGATTCCCACTCGAGGAGATGAAATATTTATTTACATTTATATTTTCATTTCTTCGCTCTGGTGTCGAGGTAAAGTCCGCCACAGAACACACAATGCCTCCAGAACTCGGCGAACGGAGTGTCTTAACACTAGGTTTTCCCTGCCTACCCTGCTGTATCCGGGATACAACGTGAAGTTCATTATTTATTATTTGTAAATCAAAATGTATGCGATTTAGCCCGGTTTAAATAGTTTCATTTAAAAATGTACAATACCTGCTTTGCCAAGGTGTTATAACTTGATCATCGGGGCCTCCTATGAGGACGAGCCTTTTTAGGCGAAGTAAATTATTCTTAAAGTCATCCGATTTTGCTGATCTGAAAAAATAAAATATAAAAAATTAAACAAAATCTACGCATAGTGAAACAAAGTAAACGTAAGTTAATATTTAACAGGGACATGTCTATATATTGTAGTATTATAAATAATACGCTATAAAATACTGCAATATATTATCTTTTTACGACGTAGTTATACAGACATTTTATAACTTTTCCTCCATTCTCGAGAAAATAAATTATTAAATATTAGGACGCGGTGTTGAGTGCCGCCCTGCCAATTAACACGCAATGTCTTGAAACTTTGGCGGATAGTGAGGAACGGAGTGTCTTAACACTTACATGCGGAATACAATGTGAACCTAAACAAACTAGAACCAGAATTTGTTAATAAGCAATAACTTTTTTAATGTAGCAGCGATATATGAAAACTTCATCAAGCATCGAATTAAAACCTTTTCGAAAATTACTTTTGCCAAATCATCTTGAACCCACAACCAATGTATTCAGTCAAGCACATTCCGAAAACAATTTATTTATATAAATTATTATTCGTTATTGAGGACAGTCGTGGCGCAGGGGCACAAGGTGAGCCTGTAAATCGACTGGTTGTGGGTTCGATCCTCACTCGAGGAAATGAAATATTTATTTACATTTATATTTTCATTTTTTCGCTCTGGTGTCGAGGAGAAAGCGCGGCGTTGAGTTCCGCCACTCAACTGTGAAAGTGGTGAATGGAGTGTCTTAACACTAGGTTCCCTCTGTCTACCCTGCTGTGTGCGGGATACAGCGTAAAGCTAAAAAAAAATCGTTATACATTATATAAATTTATATATATACATGTAATTAATTCATTTCCCTAGTTTAGTTCCCTATATTATTGTTAAGATGGTGACAACGTCAGTATTATCAAAAACAATAATAAAATTAATAACGATAGTGATGACGTTCAAAAAGTTCAATGATTTCGCTTATCTGACTCTGACCTCAATATGAAGGCTTAAGCAATAAAAAAAAATTGTAGATGACGCTTATGTTGACTTTGAGAAATAATCATATTATAAGATATATGTTTATATTGAAGACATGTTAATTACTTTCAAAAAAATATTAAATAATTTTAAAAAGTTAATACTATTTTACTTAATGGTAAATTCATTAGAATTGATGAAAAAAAATTATAAAAAATATTTTTAAAAAATCATAAAAAAATAATTAAAAAAAACATAAAAAAAATAATTGAAAACAATTTAAAAAAAAAAAAAAAAAGATATAAAAAAATAAGAAACAAAAAAGCCAGGTTCCACCGAGATTTGAACTCGGATCGCTGGATTCAGAGTCCAGAGTGCTAACCATTACACCATGGAACCAGTTCAACACTGGGTCGAAATTTTCATACAAATACTTCATAGATACGATACAAATACTATTAATAAATATTTATAATAAAATGACATAGATTTCAAGATATTTATAGTAAAATTACATAAATACTATTTTTAGCAAAAAAAATACAACCAAAAATATACAACAACACCATGAAAAATATTATTACATATTATTGATGGTGCTAAGCTATAGGTAAAAATTTTGTATAATACTTTAATATGATTCGTAACCACAACTTTGAGCAAGCTAGTGCTTCAGTAGATAATTAATAGTTTAATATCATGATTAAAATGTTATAACTACAATATCAGGTGCAGTGGAGCAGCAGTGCAGTGGGTTCAGTAACTATTTAGGGGAAATAATTGTTTTACATTCTGAATTTCTGATTTTCTAAAGAATATGGGCAGAAAGCTAAGAATAAAAAGTGCAGAAGAATATAAAGTGAGAATCAATAAAAATAACATACGAATAATCATTAATACTTACAATATATGATTATTGATATAAGGCAGATATACACTGTATGATTCATACAAATTTTGATGGTAAGGATCCTTCCAATAATTGCCTACAGATGTGTGTTGTCCCACTCTAGAGTAAAACAGTTCATAGGCACTTTCCTTTACTAGCCCAGGGAATACAACATGGAGAAAGCCGGCTGAAAATGTAAAGAGAAAAATCTAAATTACATTAAAAATAGTCTGTCATGGCATACGCTTGTAAGTGATGGGACAAGTCAAAGCATGCTGTTGAGTTCTATCGGTCAGCATGTAATATCTTGAAAATTAAAAACTTATTTATTTTTTTTACTTTAAAAAACAATCTTTAAAGTAAAAAAATATTTAACACAGTAAAGAAATCATCCAAATACTTCAATTGTATAATATTAATATAATATATTATTAAAATAGATACCCATTACACTACTAAATAAATCATACACATTATAATTGGTTGACTGACCTCCATATTGACCTGCTTGAGGTGAACTCAGAGATATAAAAGTGCTGACTGTCACATTTGGAAATGTTTGCACAATGCCTCTAGCTACTAAGCCTCCTTGGGAATAACCTTAAATAAAAAATTAAAAAAATATTACCAAAAAATATTAATAATAACATTATGGGTTTGGGAATTCGATTGTAAGTGTGTCATTTTGATTCCCGCTTAGTTGAATGAATTATTATTATTGTTATCGTACTAGTAAAATGTATATAAAGTTCCACACAGTAAACATATATGTATAATGTATACAAAAATAAATCAACAAAGAAATATAATTAATCAACATTAAAATGGTAAAATAAGAAAACTTTAAATAGGTATACATTCCTAATGATTTGAATTAGAAGTCACATTAAAGATGAAGATTTATTAAATATAAAAATATTTTACCAATGAGATTTATTCCATCTGGATATTTACTGGAAATATTAGCAACATCCAGTCCAATTTCTAATACCTGATGCCACATAGTTTCTAAGCTGGACCAACTTTCAAATCTATTCACATTGTAAACTTTTGTACCAGGATGTTTCTGAAGCCATGATAGGAAAATGAGATTAATTATATAGAAAAAAATATGATAAATTAGGTACCTCTATTTTATTATTTTAAAACAAAAACATAATAGACACTTGGCTTAAACCCTGTTTTTTTATTATTTTATTTTCAATTAATACTTATTATAAAAAATATATACATTATTTCTATAAAAATGATATATAATTACTTAAAGATAATTACACAAAAATTACCCAAATAACATTTTCACTAGAAATCTAAAATTACCTCTTGAATTCTTCGACTTATCATCTCCATACTCCCACTTCCTGTCATGATACCATGAATTAAAACGACTGGTTTATAACTTAGACATGAGTTAGCAAAAATAAATAATATGAAAATGATCAAATTCGATGCCATATTCTTCAAGAACTTTGAATTCGAGAACAATGAAAATTATTTATTCTACACTTTGTGTTAAAACTGAGAGTAAATAATAGTCACTATAGAAGAACGGAGTAAATTAATTGCATCATTTCATTTAACAAAACAAAATTTGCACATATTTTAATTTTATTGTCGTAAACAACTTATAATTTAACAAAACACACAAGTGTACATCCAAACGGAGTGACGTTTATAAAATAAATGTTATTTTGAAATTTTGAATGACTTAAGATTATTGAACGGATACATTCATTTAACATAATAAGAAATTAAACAAAATAAATAAAAGTTATTTAAGTAAGTGAAAATATTTTTTTACTATGATTATTTTTAAGAAATCGTTATTACCCGTACAAATAAGATGAACTAGGTTGTATTTAAAGTATAGAATACTTATAAAGAAATTTAATTAATTTAATAATTGACTTAATTTGTTTAAAAAGTACGTGAATATAGATGAGATTGTATGTATCTGATTAAAATAAGAGAATGAGTATTTAAAAAAAAACATGAATGATGAACGTCCCCATACACCAATGTGATTATGTGACAGATCCAATTGTCATTTGCTCGTTTGACAACTGACAAGAACGAATGTCAATTACACGTGTTTCATGGTTATACTTGCCGCTTTATATTGTTGATTGCTAAAAATATTTTTATTAATGAATGTGGTAAGATTTTATCATAGTATAATTTTAGAGCTATATATTTAAGTATATCAGTGGTAAAACTAGTATGTATATTTTTTACAGGTTGCTGTAAAACGTATTTATCTTTAATAATGGCAGCTACATCCTTAGCAGAGCAATTGAGAAAGCTATCAGTACCACAATCTGGTATTTATAAAGATG
>JAATLQ010034211.1:0-21543 GCA_013421005.1 Heliconius erato x Heliconius himera
GGTGTAGCATACTTCTTTCCATTGCTCTCTGGCAAGTTTTAATCTTTTTCTTTATTTTGCTTGTTAGTGTCCACGTTTGGGAACCATAGGTCAAGCAGGGGAGAATACAAGTGTCCATGATGACTTTTTTCATATTTAAATTATAGTTGCCTTTTAATATTTCCTTATGGGCCCAGTACTTGTTCCAGGTGCTCGTGATTCTTCTGTTGACCTCGTCTTCGTTATTTGTTTTCGAAAATATAGATATATCATATATCAATCATATATTATATATAATTATCATTCTATCTAAACAAATAAAATTACAAAAAAAAAGCCTATAAATAAAAAAAAACGTATTTTATTATAAATAAATTTAAACGAAGTATAATTTTAAAAAAATATAAAAGAATAGTGTAAATAAAATGTAAAAAAACGTGGGATGCTTCTTACATATGTAATATCTCTAATCTATTGAAAACATGCACTCTACGCTTTTCATTCTTTTGCAAAATTTCTAATTAATCCGAAATTTCAAAGTAAGTCAAAATCACGTTCAAAATTTCTGTTACAAACATCAGCTTCACGCTGTATCCCGCACATCGCAGGATAGGCAATGAAAACCTAGTGTTAAGACATTCCGTTCCCCTACTTTCTGCGGAATTCTGGAGGCATTGCGTGTTGAGTGGCAGAACTCAACGCCGCAAGACTAACACTTACTCACAGCAACTCACACTAGAGCGAAGAAATGGAAATATAGATTTAAGTAAATATTTCATCTCCTCGAGTGGGGATCGAACCCACAACTAGTCTAGACGGTTTTACAGTCACACTTTGTGCCGCTGCGCCACGACTGGCCTCAAACATACATACATTTATAGATAGATATATATATAAGTTATGAACATTTTTAATAGATAAGATTAAAAATATTCATAACTTTTGAGACGTCTCTTCGATCTTCAAAGCAAAGTCCTCCAACTAGGGCAAGCATCAGGTAAGAGTATTACAATATCAAAAGTCATTATATCAACGGCTTACATAAAATTTGCTCGAAATTTCATGTTTAATTTAGTAGCCGTATAGCCTACAATCAGGGCGGGGCTACACAGCTTACTATAGAGAATATTTTACTCTTGGAAACTACTAATAATGAATAGTTTTTAACGTTGAATTAGGTCTTTTTTAATAAAACTAAAAATAATTCAGTGGTTTCTTGTTAATATCTTAATAATTTAGGCTTAGTAAAAATAAAGAATAGTGAACGTCGTCGTGTATTGGGTCATTATTTAAGTGTAAGCTCTACGGTTCTGGGTTTGATACCCACAAGGTGGAACGAAAAAATGTATTATATTTAAAAAAAATCTTGCTTTCGTAAACAAGGCATGATTTTCGAGGCAATGTGAGTTGCCCAGTTGTTGAGTGGTGGAACTGAACGCCGAGCTTTGTCTCGTTACCAGAGCGGAAACAATAGAGAACGGAAGTATTAAATATTCGTTCTCCCCAGAGGAAATCGAACCCACGACCTTATTTTACAGTTACTCGCTCGCTACTACGCCACGGCAGCCTCAAATCTATTTACTCTATTTATACAAAAACATATACCACCATATTCATTCTGCCATACCATACCAAAAATTCCTCGCAAATAGTTTCAAACGTGAGTCGCTAACCTAACTTTATAGTAATAATTTTAGTCATACTTGGAAGCACGACCCTTTCAAAGTTGGCTTTGGTCCTTAGATTGTAACGGTTTCGCTGCTACTCTATATACCTATATGTATATATATATATATATATATATATATATACGTAAATTGTAAAGGACATATTTGGAATATACGTAATTGTTACGGTTTAAGTTAGTTACGGAACTGTAAAAGGCCGTCGTGGTATAGTGCGACAGCGCTTAGCTGCAAATGCGATGGTCGTAAGCTTGATCACCATTTGGTGAAAATATCTTCATTTGTTTACTCTGATCAAACAAAGGGCAGCGTTAAGTACCGTATTTTATTATATAGTATTTAGTCTTCATAAAGCGTGTTAACAAAAGCGATAATTAAAAATATATATATACGTTTTAACGGAAAACATTAATAAGACGAATATAATGAACACAAACTCGATATTGTCCAAGGTTTCATCAGCCATCTTCCAATTCCATCCATCATACATATCTTATCTATATATAATATTTCATAATAATACAACAATAAGAAATGCGTGTAAATAAGATTCTTATCTTTTTTAACATCAGTAATTTAATTTAATTTATTTAATTTAATTTAATTTATTTTTATCTTTTTTAACATAGTTACTTAGATATTTAGTGACTTAGTCCGTGGACCAGTAGTGGTCCGCAGCATTTATAATATGGTCCGCGAATGATTTAAAATTTTGGTAAAACATAGAATATTTTGACATTTAAATTTATTATTTATTTATTATCTTGTTTAACATAGTTACTTAGATACAGTTCAACCTATAATATAAACGTGTTAAAACAAAGAATTTTGAAATGAAAATGGATGAAATAATAAACCGATTTTTCCATAACTTCATAAAGACCCTTCCGCTCGATTAGACGTCAATCGACAAAGATTGCGACAAGCGAGATCTTTGAAACTCAAAGTGAAGTACAAGTAGAAGAAAAAGTTGAAGTAAACATAAATTTTCTAAGATATTCTTGACTTTTCAAAGGGAATGTAAACTCTTCTGGATACTTTTTGTTTTATTTCACGAGTTTCTATTGATAATGTTAGGGGGGGAAACGCTTGATTATCTTTTAATGTTATCTATTTGTGGAATAAAATTTCAATTTTTATGTAAAAAAAGGAAAATGTTAAATTTGATTGCAAACCAAATCCAATTATTTTTCTTAATCCACGGTTTACCAGTGAAGAGCTAAGTGTATTAACACTAAGTTCTAGTCCGTTAAATACGGAAGATAAGTAAAAAGGAAAAAAAAACTTCTGATTAATTCTATTATAATCGTTGTTGACATTAATAAAAACTCCACAGTTTTTACAGTATAACGCATACTGTCAATAAAACTGCGTCAAGACTTTCCACTCGAATTCAAAGCACACCCACCCTGTTGAATGGTGTAACTCAACACCGCGCTATTTTTTTGACAGCACATTAAAATGAAAGTAATTAATGTCTTCGAGTGAAAATCAAATTCACAATTTTCAATTTTTTTTTTACATAATCAGCTTTACGCTGTATCCCGCACACAGCAGGGTAGTCACGGGCAACCTAGTATTAAGACACTCCGTTCCCCATTTTCTGCCGCATTCTAGAGAGATTGCGTGTTGAGTGGCAGAACTCAACGCCGCGCTTAGCCTCGACACCAGAGCGAAGAAATGGAAATATAAATTTAAGTAAATATTTAATTTCCTCGAGTGGGGATCTTGATTCGTTTACAGTGTAACGTTGTTCCACTGCGCGATGATGGCCTTTAATTCTAATTGTAAATGATAACAGAAGTTAACTTCACCAAAATTAACCTAACTTTTACACTAAACTAAGCCACATTTTATCCCATCTAAGTTTATACATTTAGTAAATATGAAGTAACTGTAACGATGTGGGACCAGTACTTATTGCGCTAGTTGAATTTGCGGTAAAAGACCTTTAACTCACAGGGTAACCACAGAATGGGGACGGAATTTTATATATAACAAAGTATAGTCGTGGCCAGTCGTGGCTCAGCGGCACGAGGTGTGACTGTAAAACCGACTGGTTGTGGGTTCGATCCCCACTCGAGGAGATGAAATATTTACTTAAATTTATATTTCCATTTCTTCGCTCTGGTGTCGAGGTTAAGCGCGGCGTTGAGTTCTGCCACTCAACGCGCAATGCCTCCAGAATTCAGCAGAAAGTGGGGAACGGAGTGTCTTAGTACTAGGCTAGGGAAGCTGATTTGATTTTTTTTTATTTAAGAAAATATAGAGGCCGGCATGGTGTAAGCGTGTAACTGTATACGCACCGATTGTGGATTCGTTTGGCTTTCTAAGGAGTGAAATATTTAAAAATGATCATTTCCTCATAATTTCAACGTAGCGGGACTCGAACCCGCGCCCCCTGAAAACCGAACGTGTATATTGGTGTACCGACCTGGTCGGTTTCCAGGGCGCGGGTTCGAGTCCCGCTGCTTTCAATTTTTTATACGTTTTCTAAATAAGTATTTTTCTTTCTTAAGTATGGAATAACACTTTAAAAATGTTAAAACTATTGTATAGTTTCAATTTGTAGTTACTATAAAGTTGGCTGGCAGCATAGCGTAATAGAAGATCGATAGAAGTTAGTGACGATATAAAGTAATTTAACAACTTCCAAGAAAATTAAAGTGAAAAATATTTTCTTTCCAGGGTCCCGTGCCTTAAAAGGAAAAAATGAAACCCCTATACTTTGTTGATACTTTGTTGTCCGTCTGTCCGTCTGTCAAGAGCATTTATCTTGAGATCGCGTAGATGTTTCGATCTGACAATGATATTAAACATTCACGTTTAAAAGATATGAACATTTATGCATCGTTTTTGCTACATTTTGTATGAAATTTAAACCTATAGTGTATTACTTCCCGTGGATCTTCAACTATGACATTTGGCAAGACGTAGAACTTGCCAGTAAAAATAAAGCAACAAAACCAGAAAATAAAAAAAATATAGATGTTTCATAGAAAAAAATCATTAAAAAATTTTATCGTATTTGGTCGTTTTTTTAAACTAAAGTAGCTTAGAAAGTGTAAAGGATATAGAATAAATATATCTTACATTTTTTTAAGTACCATTTTTATCTTTTTTAATAAGAAACAATTTGAAATTCTATAATAAGATTATAATTCAAATATTATGATTTAAAACTCAACACGGAAGTCTTAGGCTCTTAATTGTATTAATTATAATTAAAATTAAAAGCACTTTGACAGCGAGAATGAAGAAGAACGTGCTCAGGTGTTTTGTGTATATCGAGGAAATGTCTAAATTAATGATAAAAAAAGATTAATGTCAGAGAGGCCTAGAGAGATTTGAGTTTACCTTGGATAACACAGTACATATAGCATAATTATATGTCGGTTGGCTAGGTTCCCTCTACCTACTCGGTTGTGTGTTAAATTTAACACACTACCAAGTAGGTAGAGGGAACCTAGAACCGAATGTCGTAACACTTCGTTCCTTATTTTCCGCCAAATTCTGGAGGTATTGAATGTTGTGCGGCGGAACTCAACGCCACGCTCTGCCTCGTTCAGCCCACTATATCAAAGAAATGAAAATATTAAATATTTCATTTCTTCGAGTGAGATTCGAACCCACAACCTATCACAATTACAGTCTCACACTAGTACCCCTACACCATGACTGCCCTCAATAAATAATAACATTTAATTCAAATAATAATAAGATTTTATCAATACAATTTACGATCAATTTATCTAATTGAATCTTATTCGAAGAGATTTTCCAATGATTACTCCAACAATTGTTCTATTTGTGAGAAGTTAATGTTTTTATTCCAAAAGACTCTACCTTTCAGATAAATAAGACAACAACTTCGCCAATCAAATTGAAAATTACAATTATTATTATCTATAATAAACTTGCTTCAAATTTTAGTTTTGTATTTTGATGTTACAAAGTTTTGCTGATTCAGAATTGCCTAATTTATTAAATTTCTATTAGTGTTATTATGATTTTGTTATGGAAATTAGTTTCTAGGTTTAGAGGCTTTGATTATTAACCTGGAGGATATAAATTCAATACTTAGCTAATATTTTTATAAGATAGGACAAAAGAATATTGTACAAAATTAAAGAAAATATTAACATCTACAAAAAAACTCCCGGTGATTTAATATTGAACAGAAATGCTGACCGTAATCGGACCATGTTATCCAGACATATATTTTCCTCCTTATCCAAAATAAATAATTTCGTAATCAAGATTTAATACCTGAATTTAATTATTACAGTTTAATTCTTGAATTATTTAAATCGGAAACTAAATTCAAAAGATTTTACAAATATAAAAATGTCGATCTGGACAAAATATATATTTCTCGAGTACGATTTCACAAAAATCAATGTTTTGTAGTCACGTTCAACATAGTATATAGTGAAGTTTAAATATAAATTTGGAGATAACCTGAAGTAAACATCTATATACAATTCCGATAAATTATATATAGATGGGAATAGAACATTTCCGAGGGATGGTTCAAAAGAAGACACAAGTTTATTTCGGCAACTACAGCGGTACTCGACGTTTTTCTGAAAAAAGACTTGCACGACCGGAGTATATGTCCACTGTGCTATCGTCTACATCGCCTACTCTGCTATGTGAGGAATACAGCTTGAAGCTAAAAAATAAAAAAAATACATATTATACATATATACTACTCTATAACAATAAATCACAAAAACGTAATCAGCTCACTATCAGGAATAAATTCTTATCAAAGCCTATAAATTTATTTATTCATTAAATCTGTTTACGCATTTGGAAATTGTTTTAATAATTGTGGTGAATGTATGAAATTAAAATTTGTCCCCATATTCTAAAGTGATCCAAGAAAAAATTCTTATACGACTTGCTACAATACTTCTGAAATAGAAATCGTTATAGTAAATGCGCTTCAAACATAAAATATTGGAACACAAAGTAATTCAGTGTATTGTATACATAATTGTGTAATTCAAGCGGGCGAAGCCGCGGGCGCATTGCTAGTATTTTATATATGAAAATTTGTGAAGATGGCTTGATGCTTGTTCCATTTCACACAAAAACTGCTGAACGAATTTAAATGATGACCTTTTATGATGAACTTTTGCTTAAAAATGCCGAAATCGATTACCATACTTAATCATTAATTCAAACTTACTTCTTTTTTTTAAATCGGATAAAATAACACAAAAGTAAAAACAAGCAAATATCCAGCTATTTTTGTATGAAAGCCCGAATCAGTGTTACCATAATGGAAATGCATTTTTCCGTGCTTTAAAAGCTGATATTAACATTCGTGTTGGCATATCTCGTTTCACTACGTATTATTGCGTATTTAGGTCACGTTCTAACTTAATAATACAAGACTGATACAATGTGACGTCTTCAGAAAATTGCTATCTCAGATTTATGTAAGCTGCCATCGTGGCATAGAACAGCGTGTAAATGCGATGGTTGCAGGTTCTGTACTCAGTGGGGGAATGACTGAATTTAATTTCATTCAAAGTTGAGTGCCATCACTCAACTTACACATTCTCGAAATTCAAACCAAAAATGAGAAATACAGTGTCTGAGCACTAGGTTTTGTAGATAGTGTTTACTGGGTGGGTAGGTGTGTACCATACATAAAATTCCAGCATTTTTTTAAACTATTTCAAAATTTGGTAATATATACTTATATCTGTTCTCCACTTTTCACCCTAATTTCATTGCAAATATTGAGAGAAATCAATTCCGCTCAAATATAACAATTAATCTGATTGAATATCGTGCCCACAACCAACGTGTTTATTAGTTTAGCAAAACATTTCCACTGCGTCACGTCAACATCTACCTACTTCACTATTTTGCAGAAGGTGAATGAAGAAAAAACTTCGTAAAATAAAAAAAAGTTTACCACGTAGAAGTGATTCTAGGGTTTTTAAGTGCTTAATTTGATTTGTCCGTGGGTTGTTTGTACGCTCCTCTGAGATCCGAGAATGGATAGGTAATAAAGGGTAAGTTTAGTAGCTAAAGTAAAACACTATTGTTGCTGGCAAGCTTAAAATATATTACGACTTAAGTAAAATAAAATAAAATAAAATAAATCAACTTCACTCTGGATCCAGCACACAGCAGAGTAGGCAGAGAGAATCTAGTGTCAAGACACTCCGTTCCCCACTTTCTGCCGAATTCTGAAGGCATTCCGTGTTAAGTGGCAGAACTCAACGCCGCGCTTAGTCTCGACACCAGAGCGAAGAAATGGAAATGTAAATTAAAGTAAATATTTCATCTCCTTGAGTGGGGATCGAACCCACAACCAATCGGTTTTACAGTCACACTTCGTGCCACTGCGCCACGAGTGGCCTCATTATTATCATAACGATTTAAATTATCTGTTGATTAAGTGATTTTTAAATAAGTTGTTAATAAATTATTTCAAAGATTTAATAGTTAATATAAATGTACCCTCGGTTTTACTTATTAATGATTTAACTTGTATACTATTTTTTAAAAGTGTTATTCCACACTTAATAAAGTAAAATTCTTTTCTAGAAAACATAAAAATTTTTACGTAGTGGAATTTGAATCTGTGCCTCTTACACAGTTTAAAAAAAAACGTAAAGACTTGTAAATTTGTTTATGTATGTATGTTCTTAGTGCGAGTAATTATAATACTTATAAATATTGGAATAGGATAAAATAACATTTATTATTTGCCTATTTGAGAATAACTTCTCTAGCTTCACACAGAGCTCGCACACATCAGGGCAAGCAGAGGGAACCTGGTAATCTAGTGTTGAGACACTTCCTTCCTATTAAGATATTTTCCACAGAATTCTTGAGGCATCGGAGGTCAACGCCGTATTGTGAGGAAATGAAAATATTAAATATTTCATTTCTCCAAGTGGGAATAGAACATACAATCGTCGTGTATCGCACGTTTGTGCCTCTACGCCACGACAATCTTATAAGATTGCATACATGATTGAGAATAATTACTTTTTAAAATATCTATGTAGTCGCCATGCTAAGTTAAAAGCCGGCGTTAAGGTCCTCCACTCAACACATACTGTTTCGAGTTTAAGCAGAAAGTGTAAAACGGAGTGTATTGGCACTATATCTTTGCCTAATCTGCTATGAGGAAAAAATGTGAAGCTAAAAAAATATTAAAGCCAACTACTACACCAGTGGGTTGACAATAACACAGTTAGATTTATAATTAAGATCAAGAGAATGGAAGAAAAAGCCGATGGACTTTCAATCTGATAGCGTTCCTCGTCGACCTTTCACATTTTATTTACGAAACATTTTAACTTGTTTTTTTTTTTCATGTATATAATGTTACAGTACTGACTTTTCATAATGTTACCAGATTAATACAATCAAAAATCTATTTAATAATTGCAATTTTAGGGCATTTTGTTAAAAGAGAAAAAATAAATAATACAAAAAATAAAATATTAAAATAATATATTACAGGTTAAAAAAACTTAATTTTGCCAAATTTTCGAGATATTATGTGTGGAGTGGCGGCATGCAACGGCGTGCTTTCCTTTGCAGAGTGGAGAAACAACAATAAAATATAGTCATTCCCATGAGTGGAAATCGAACTTACAACCACCACGCGTCTAGCCGCTGTTCCCTTGTACCATTGTCCTATCAAAACTATTGGCATGGCTTTAAATCAAAGGTTATAAAATTACAATTCCCACAAATTTTTGCAGGTATTCAGTTGAAATTCTTAAGAAAAATCCATAATTATAGTCTTCTTTTTGCTGCGTTTATTGCAACGACACTGAGTTGTACTGTTTCCATCCATTTTCAAGTATGAAAATACTAGTGCGTTTCAGTTCAGGTCAGTTCAGTTATTAGCTTATGGCGATATGTTTGAGCACTAATCACTTCGACAATACCACGTTGTATGGAGAGCGTACGAGGAAGACTATACGGTGAAAAAGAGATAATGCTACACAATAGGAGATAAAATATTACAGTACATCTTAAAGCTCAATACTTAGATATTCATCTATATATATAAAAGGATATGTACCTGACTGACTGAGGTAAGACGCACGCACAGCCGTAACCGCTGTGCGTAGAAACGTGAAATTTGGACAGATGTTTATTTTCATAATTTGGACATCCATTAAGAAGGGATTTTGAAAAATTTTAACCCTAAAGGTATGAAATAGGGGTTGAAAGTTTATATGGAAAATGTTTTAAATCGGCACCGATTTTTATAAAATTTGAAATTCAGACTCTTGAAAATATTTCAGCAAATAAGCGGGCGAAGCTGCGCGCGCCCGCTAGTCGAAAATATTGAAACGCCGGCGGACATTTTCCTTTGTTTAAGACGCCTCAAATTAAGCTACATCAGAGGTTACATCTGAGCTTAGTTAAAATAATATACGTTCATGGCGCAGTGGTGTAGCGTTTGACTGTAAGCGTGGTGATTATCGCTTCGATTATCACACGGTAATGACTGTATTTAATCCAAGTAATGTCCTGCTTCATTTAGCATACATTATTTTTAATTTAGGGGGAGAGTGTGGAGAAGAGAGAGCCTTTACAAAGACTAAGACTAAGTTCCTAGGTTATGCAAAATTTGAAAAAAAATTGAAAAACATGGATTTGTAAAAAAAATATTCCTATTGTGTATTCTAAGCTCAAGTTATTAGAGTAGATTAGATGAAAACATTATTCAATTTTGGATGTAGGTATATGTAAATCGTAATAGACTGTAATTATTATTATGTATTGTATTACGTAATATATCCTTAACATGAAAATATAGTTTTAAATTAGACGTATGAGACGTAAAGATGAATGATGATGATGCATGAAAGCGAGAACCGAGTGATTTGTCAACATAAAATTAAAAAAAAATCAACCAAATGCGTGTCGGATTCGCGCACCAAGGGTTTCGTACGGCCTTTGCCGTATAAAAACGGCAAAAAAGACACTTTAGTCTTATGGGAGCACTCTTAAGATTTGTTTTATTCTATTTTTTAGTATTTGTTATTATAGCTGCAATATAAATACATAATCTGTGAAAAATTTTAACTGTCTAACTATCACAGTTCGTGAGATACATCCTGGTGACAAACAGATAAACAGTGGAGTTTTAGTTGTATGATACTCTTTGGATATGAAACTCTAAACTGGATAATATAATTGTAGATCTCTAGTTATATTTCTTTTTTCACTTTTCACTTAGCAGACAGAAAGAATATAATAAATCAACTTCACGCTGGATTCCGCACACTGCATGGTAGGCAGAGGGAACCTAATGTCAAGATGCTCCGTTTCCCACTTTCCGCCGAATAAAAATATAATAATGATTGAAGATTATAATAGTTACGTTAAATTTGACATAATCTTTTTTTTGTTGTTTGTGTTACCTATAGCAATAGATATCTCAATTAATTTGCTATGGGAACATTATACTTCAATTTGACTAATGGCTGCTTGTTCGCATTAAATTGCCCAAAGGCGGTATTTATTTAGCTTCTAATTAATATTAAGCTCGAGCGAATGTTGCATTGACCATTGTGAAGGGGTCCCTGATACCCACACTTATTTCACAAGTCCAAGACACTGCTTTGAGCTCAAGAGTATTTGCATTTGATATAAATTCTCTTATTCATATCAATGAATTACCTAATTAAACCAACCAGTTGAGACCAGTGGTGGTGCAGTGGCACAGGCGTGTGAATGTAAACGCGATAGGTTGTTGGTTCGATTTCCAATTGAAATATTTTATATTTTCATTTCTTAATGAGGACAGAGTCTCTTAACTCTGAACGCTAGGTTCCCAGGTTCCCTTTCTCTGCCAACCTAGCCATGTGCAGGGTAGCGTGAAACTAAAAAAATCAACAGTGACTTCTTTCATCAAAAACACCTTTAAATGGGACATGAACTCAACTATCGTCATAGTCAACTAATAAATAAATTAAATACATACAATGATTTTTTATCTCTATGGCTGGTAGAGAATGCTCTTTAGCGTTAAATCCGCCTTTTGTACCTTTTTTTTTGTAATTATGTACAATAAAGTATACATAAATAAGTAAATATCGCGCATTTAACAGGGTAAGGTAGAAAGTATCTAGTGTTAAAACTATCCGTTTCCCATCTTTCGCCTAATTTTCGAAACATTGCGTGAAATAACAAACCTCTATGCCGGAAATAAAAACATTAAATAATTCATTGCCCCGAATGAGAATTGAACTCACAACCGTCGAGTTTACAGTCTAACGCTGTTCCATGATAGTCTCCACTAACATACTAAGTTAATATCATATTTACATTAAAATTAAGTCTACTATCCTTATCAAATCCTTCCTACACAATTATTTTATAAGAAATCTAAACTAACATTATTACCCTCTCATCACATGGAATTCTCCATAAGATTCTGTGGGTCGTATTAAGACATCAATAAAGAGGTAATGGCTAACGAAAGCGGCAGTAATAGTCTCTCAAGTGAAATGGCTACAACAAATGGCGGTGGGGTAATCGTCCAATTCGAAATACTACTTCGAATAAATATTTTATAAAAATACAATGGAAGTTGGGGCCAGTCGTGGCGCAGAGGCACAAAGTGTGACTGTATAACCGACTGGTTGTGGGTTCGATCCCCGCTCGAGGAGATGAAATATTTACTTAAATTTATATTTCTATTTCTTCGCTCTGGTGTTGAGGTTAAGCGCGGCGTTGAGTTCTGCCACTTAATACGCAATGCCTGCCCTTAAACGCAGAATTCGGCAGAAAGTGGGGAACGGAGTGTCTTAACACTAGGTTCACTCTGCCTACCCTGCAGTATGCGGGATACAGCGTGAAGCTGATGATGACAATGGAAGTTTGTACGTGAATTTGTGGGTGGAGCCTATCATGGCACAGGAGTACAAGCTCTTCAAGCACGATAGATTGAGGGTTCGATTTCCACTCGAGGACATTATTTTCAATTCTTCGCTAGAAATATTTATATTTTCAATTCTTCGCTCTGATGTTGTGGCAAAACGCGGCGTTGAGATCTGCCACTCAACACGCAATGCCTTCAGAATTGGGCAGAAAATGGGAAAAGATATTTTCTTAATACTAGGTTCCCTCTGCCTATTTTGTTATGTGGGGAATACAGCGTAAAGCTGAAAGAAAAAAATAAACTAACGACTGGCAGCCATAGTTAGAAAACAGTACGATACTAAAATACTAAATCTATTTCAATAGAATCAAAAAGGCATTTTTATGTAAATACCACTCCACTTTTAGCATATTATATTTCATTTAACTTCGAAATGTATAGAATTCTGATTTCGGTCATAAATCTTACTATTGCCCCAGACTGTTAAAGGAACGTTTCGCACATTTCGAAGAGACGTAAAATAAATCAAGAAACGTTGAACGACCTTTGCCTTTGCCCGATGGTCTGTTCGTTAAATTTTAAAAGGTGCATTCGTCCGTCTGTACTTACGTACTGGGTGGGCTATTAAGGTGTGCGGATTTTTAAAAAATCACAGAAAAAGAACTAAATATTTATTAAGTAAATATATATGTGAGTACAAACATAGCACAGAGGCACAAAAGCGGTAAAATCGACTGGTTGTGGATTCGATCCCAACGACTTCAAAATTTAAATTATCTTTTTTTACCCTGACGTCCTTCCGCTACTCAAGACGCAATGCCTCCAGAATTCGGCGGAAGAAACGGAAACGAAGTGTCTTAACACTAAGTACTCTCCGCCTATCCTGCTGTGTGCGGGATACAGCGTGAAGCTGATCTTTTACATATACATGTTTCACGTGCATATACAATCGCTTATTGCATCAACACTATAAAGTGGTCCTTGTATCTCTATATCTTATAAAATAAGAACGCATTTCGTCTCTGTCTGGCCTTTCTAAGCGATCTTCTTCTAAACCACCCAACGGATTTTGATGCGGTTTTCACCATTAGGTAGAGTATTTCTCAGGGAAGGATCATATATGGTTTATTATATGTATATTTTATTGTAATTTGACATAAATATGATAAATGTGCATAAAGTCCTACCCGTTGAGAAACTTTCACGCATGCGCTGCTTTAATGGTAAGTCCTACATGAAAACAATGTACTAGAGTATTATTCCTCTTAATAAGATCTACAAAAAAGTCAGCGACAGCATATTTGTATCTTCTAAGGATAACATACAGTGAGCATATTTCTGTCTAAAAATAGTAATCTGAATATATTTTTTATTGTGAGGGATGTTTGTCCATAATGGTATCAATCCTTATCCTTTTAAATACTTTATTAATTTTCTACGTTAAACGAAGATAAAATTTGTCCTTTACACTAATTGGAAATTACGAATAGTTTTAGAGAAAAACGCATTTAATTGTTGATACATCGCGCCGGCTATAAACCGCAAATTTGGCTCATGTTTCGTTTATTCCTTACTCATAAAGTATATAAATAAGTATATTAGTTACGTTGGCCATTTAATGTAGATCATAACTGTCTTTTACTGTTTTTCATTTTAATAAGTACTTTAGAAGTTGTTACAATATCAAAAAATCCTTGCTGCGAAACGGCTCACCACACGCCATGCGTCCCCCTGCGCCCCGCGACGCGTCTGCCTCTGTAGCGAAGCAGGTTTAGATGGGATTGTACGTATTAGATAATTTAATGTATTATTAGAGTTTAATGTATTATTTCAGCGCGATATATTTAGTTTCATCTTTGTTCATTAATAGAATAGTAGGTAGGCTTTTGTTTATCATTTCTTTCATTTAAGTATCCTGTTGTTTATTTTGTTTACTCTTCTTCTGTTCTTTTATTATTATTTTTTACTTTTTTAAACATTTCCTTTTTTAATTTAATTATGCCACGAAAAAGTCGTTCATAGGTCGTAAGAACAAGAAATGCAAATAAAAATCGTTTAAGTCTTACTAATGAAAGCGTAGAGGAGACGGAAATTAGACGGTAATTTAAATATATTTTCTTATTGTATGAGATGTGTGTCCATAATGATATTAATCCTTATCCTTTTAAATCAGTTATTAATTTTCTACGTTAAACTTTGCTCTTTACAATATTTCCAAATTACAAATAGTTTTAGAGAAAAGCTATATCGACTCATGTTTAACCCTTACTTTCAGTGTATATATAAGTAGATTAGTTACCTTTTGGCCATTTAATATAGATTAAAATGTTGTTTACTGTTTTTCATTTCAATAAGTACTTTAGAAGATTAGTAGCACAGATTTAAAATTACGGTACTAATAAATTCTTGCTGTGTAACGGCTCGCCGCCCACCACGTGTCCCCCCGCGCCCCGCATCCTTTTGCTTATAAAAATGGATCCGCCGCACCCGCCTGGCTTTTTTCCCCCGGGCATGGGAGGAAGGCCTGGTCATCATGTTGCCCAAGGCTGAGAAGAGCCCGCAACCTGAGGGATACCGATCTATAACCCTCCTTAGCGCGGTCGCCAAGCTGTTCGAGAAGTTATTCCTCTCACTTCTCCAGTCGCACATCCAACCACGAAGCGAGCAGTTTGGCGAGCGGGTATACCACTCTGGTTATACTACGCCGCAACAGCGATCAACCGAAAGGAGAGTGCAATAGTAGTCTTCTTCGACGTAGCGCGCGTATTTGACGGCGTTGGCACCCGGGCCTACTTCATTAAGTGCTCAGTGCCGGCACCCCCAGCACCTCGCGCATGTCTTTGCCTCCCTGCCTCAGTGACAGGACATTTTGCGTGAGATTTGAGAATTCAAGGTCTAGCAGCGACTCGATCGCTGCCGTTGTTCCCCAGGGCACCATTTTATCACCTGCTCTCTACGCACTATACACTGATGACATCACAACGCCCTAGCGAGTATCACTCAACGAGAAATCCCGCAGGTCCCGTCTCGCGTCCAACGCATTCCGCTGCGCCAATGTATCACCTGCACCTAAGGAGCAGCACTCCGTGGCATACCCGGCCGCCCGAGGTCAGACGTAAGACTACTTCCGAGGAACTTTCTATTCTCCTCCAAATCCGACTCATGAGCCTTGCATTGAACCTTGGTCTTTAAGATGGGCCTCCCTCAGGAAACCGAGGGTCTCTCCTGATGTCGTTCGGAGCTACTACGAAGATGGACGAGAGAATGTTTCAATTCTGCGCCTGGCTCTATAGCAAAGTTAATTTAGAAGCGATTGCACGTATTTTGTGAGTTATCCAATAATTATAATGTATTTCAACGCGACATAGTTGGTTACATCTTTCGTTTAAGTATTTTTGTGTAAGAGAATAGTAGGTAGTCTGTTGTTTACAATTTCTTTCGTTAAAGTTTTCTGTTGTTTGTGTCATTTGTTTAAGTGTGATTTTTTAAACAATTGGAACATCCTTATTGGAACTACGAAAATAAAAAAATAAATAAATAAATAGCGGGTAGCATTAAGGTTTAAATAATTTTCACATTAGTAATCTTAAGTGTTTTGCAAACATAAGTACATTACATGAATAATTCAGTAGTTAAAGCGGGCGAAGCCGCGAGCGGGTCGCTAGTATATAATATATTAATAAGTTATATCATAAATGTACTAGGAATGGCAAGATGTTAATATATGGTTACGTAGAGACGTTCCCACTCGACCGACGGCAATAACCGTTGATCTTAATTACTACACCTGAACGAGATCGATGGAGATATACAACATAGGTTCATATTATGGAAGCATGCAGGAAAGTTCAGTATAAATATATTCTATATAGTTTTTCCATAGAAAATGTGTAGAAATTTGAAGTCAGCTAACGTTTAAGCGTATGGTTTAGTGGTCAGATGGCTTGGACGGTTTCTAAGGAGTAGGTTCAAATCTCACTACGTTCAAAATTTTTGAACGTGGAGTACGTACGGTCTCCATTCTCTGCATAATAATATAAAACATAATTAAATTTTGAAAAAATACATATAGTTAATGGGAAGTAATATAGTAATTAATTGTTATCAAAATAAAAAATAAAACTGAAATACGATGTAATAATCGATAACAAAATAACTCTTCAAATAAATCACAATAAAATATTTTTCACACTTTGTGCCCCTGTGCACTGACTGGCCTCAAAAAGTGTGACTGTAAAATTGACAGGTTGTGGATTCGATCCCCACTCGAGGAAATGAAATATTAATTTACATTTATGTTTTCATTTTTTCGTTCTGGTGTCGAGGCAAAGCGCAGCGTTGAGTTCCGCCACTCAACACGAAATGTCTCCAGAACTCGGCGGAAAGTATGGCGTTTCCCAGTGTCTTAACACTAGATTCCATCTGCCTACTCTGCTGTGTGCGGAATATGAGGGTTTTTTTTTATTCAAATATTTTTCATATAAGAAAAACCAGAGGTAAAATACGTTTTATGGTAAATCATATAATATTCCGGACCTTTCGGCACTAACGGTAAGTCATTACCGCAGTTATATATGAAATGAATTGCCTAAGATTTCTACGTGGTAGAATGTTCGGCTGTTAAGACCAAATGGGCGTAGAACAAATTGGAAAATGGGCCCTTTCTCAGCAATATATGGGATAAATGTTCTAGATTTAGATGACATAAATGTAGGACCTGGATTCGAGTCTAGGTTAAAATTATTAAATTTTCTGTTAAATAGATATTGTTCTTTCTATTTTTTGGAAACGAAAGTATAACGAATACCTGAAATGGCTCTGTGAAATATATTTTTATACTCATATTCATATTAATTAAATGTAAAAAATTATTTTATTAATAGTTAGTAACATTTACATTTTTTAGATTTTTTTAGATTTGGCGCAGCAGCACAGTTACGATTGACTGAATCTTTGGATTCAAATCCCATTTGGAAGACTTAAATGACCTAATTTTTCTTCCTCTAGTAACAAGACAAATCGAGATAAGTAAATAAAAAAATATAAGTCGCTAAGTAGACAGTAAAACTGTCAAATTGCAATCAAATAAGAACTTAAAAAAATGTAACAAAATATAAAATTGGTTTTAAACAACGCTCCTAAAGATTGAATTTAAACAAAACGCCTCGAGGAGCTTAAAACTTTTGTTTTCGCTAAAAACATTTAAAATAGTCCATTAAAATTTAAAGCGACAGCTTCGCAGGTAAGCTCGTCTGGAATGTTCCTCAAAGACAACTAAGCTTTTGATACGAGCCCCCAACGTAATTGCAGGTTGCATTGGCTAACCAAAGAATATAGAGCAGAATGGAATAATTAGATTGTTGTTATGAAAGATTTTGGTTATATGTATATATTTTTGTGTGTTGGTTTAAGTGATTATTGTCTAGGAACTTTATATAGGAAACATGGGCAATTTACAAAAATTGTGTATTTTTGTATTTTCTTTCTTGTAGCTTCAGGTAGTCAAAGAAAATCTAGTGTTAAAATAGATACATAAGATAAATTACTAAAATCCACAAATTTTGTATTTATATATTATTTTGTTTCCTCTTGGTCGCCCAATATTATCTCTGGTTAAACAGTCAAAAAGAGGAGGAGGTGGGGGGATCGTTGAATTCTTTTCCTAAACATGCATTTCTGGAATTCAGGTAAAAACGAATAATTAAGATAAAAGACAAGCCTAAAAAACAATATGTTTAGATGCCAAATTAGAAAATTGAACATAACTATTTTTGGTTCCCCGCATAAAATTGGGAAGACTTCATGTAAATATATACTCTTTCACCACAACTACTAAATATTCCGCCATTCAATATGCAATCCTCAAGAATTCAGCGGAAAGCGGAGAATGGAAGTGTCTTAATGCAAACGGATTGCTTCAACACTAGGTTCCCAGGTCCCCTCTGTCTACCCTACCATATGTGAGATACTGTAAGTAGCTGAAAAATAATATTTTCAGATACTCTAGTGCCAAACTCTGTAACAGTGGCCACACAACGTAAGAAAATCTACACTTCCAAGATTTTTTTCTATTCATTATAGATGGACGAGGTCACAAAATAAATTGACGCCATCTTGGCACATTATGAGCAGTAGTCGACTGTACGGCAAAATGATTGATGTATAATTTGAAACGAGGTATTTATTGTGTTTAAATAATTTTTCTGAGATAAGGAACTCGATCCTGTAAAACATAATGTATTGTATGTATAAATTCTTCAATTCTATTATGAAAACATTGTGTGTTGACTGGCGGAATTCAACGCCGCGCTTTGTCTACCAGGAACATAATTTTAAGAAATTCATTTTCCTCAAATGGTATCGAACCCACAACCATAGCAGTACATCCATACCCTTGTGCCAGTACCCACGAGTGGCTATTATTATACAACTTCATTGAATTAACTTTCTTTTTTACAACCTACCACTCCTATAAAGCCAAGATTTTAAAATCTGTAACGGATATCCCTAATGCAGTTATAATTAAACTCGTGCGGCACGCGAAGCGTTTTATTCTAGTAAAGCGGCTATTACGATTTTTTTGATAAAGTTGTTATATTATATATTTTTTTTGTAGTAAGATAAAAATCTGCTTCACGCTGTATCCCGCTCACAGCAGAGTAGGCAGGGGGAACCTATTGTTAAGTCACTCCGTTCCCCACTTTACCTTGACACCAGAGCGAAGAATCTCCTTGAGTGGGGATCGAACCTACGACCAGTCGATTTTGATTCTTTGTCACACTTCGTGCTCCTGCGCCACGATTTGCCTCTTGTACTACAAGTACGATCATAAGTGAAAAGTGGTAACAAGTTCAATAAAATATTTTTTAATAAAAAGATAGAAATGGTCTTTCCCTTTCATATCCCGCTTGCTTCGCCCGGTGTCCTCATTATTAATATTTTAAAGGACAATGTTCTAATTTATTTATATTATAGTGCCGACATGATATTCTTGATACTATATAAATTATAAAATGAACTAAAAATATATTATTTTTACATAAAAAGATTTATGCAGGGCTTTTAGAGTGAGATTTTAAATAAATTTTTAATGAGTTTAAAGGTAAACTACTCGTTTATATTATTATAGTTGCATGAAAGCTAAGAGGTTTTCTAGTAATATTCTAAATGGTAGGTAAACTTAAATTAATAATTTTAATTTTTTTATTATTGTGTTTTTATTAGGTTGACTTGTAAGTTACTCCTTTTTTTAGCATCACGCTGTATACAGCTAACGGCAGGGTAGGTAGAGGGAACCTAGTGTTAACACACTCCGTTCTCCATTTTCCACCGAAATTCCGTGTATAAGATAAGGGAAAAATATATTTATTTTCTCTTCTGCGCTCTGGTAAATAAAGCACTAATATTATAAATATAAAATTTTGTGAGAAGGGATGTTTGTTGATGTGTTTTCCACTTTTCCGCAAAAACAGATATTTAACAGATTTAGATGAAGCTTTACAGCTTATATATCAATATAGCACATATGGTACAATTTATGTAAAGATTTTGTATAATACGTCTATATTATGACAGTAAAATTAAATACAATCCCCTAAGTGGTTATCGAACCCACAACCTTCCTCTTACAGTCAGAATTTCTCTATACAACGATTATTGTTATTTGTACTATAAAATATTATACAGAGGCCAGTCGTGGCACAGGGGCACAAAGTGTGCCTGTAAACCCTGGTTGTGGGTTCGATCCCCACTCGAGGAGATGAAATATTTATTTACATTTATATTTTCATTTCTTCGCTCTGGTGTCGAGAGGAAAGCGCGTTAAGTTCAGCCACTCAACTGCCTGTGATGCCTCCAGAAATTGGCGGAAATTGGGGAACGAAGTGTTTTAACACTAGGTTCCCTCTGCCTACCCTGCTGTGTAGCTAAAAAAAAATAAAAATCCCTTAGTGTTTTATAAATATGTCATGGACATAGGCTTATTTTGATACAATCTAGGTAATGGCTGTAATATTGAGTCTACAGATTGATTATATTTGAAAGAGCCCTCATAAAAATAATTTAACTGCCTGTTAATGTCCTTCTATTCTACCAAAGTTATATCGTAAAATGTTCGAATATCGATATTATATCGTGGGTTCGTTTTTTCGATAAATATTTATACTTGACTCTAAGGTGTTCTTTTAAAGTGGAAAATGGAGTGTCTTAACACTAGGTTCCCTCTTCTTATCCTCCTTTATGCGAAATATAGCGTGACATTTGATTAAACGCAATGAATGCGAGTTACATTTTGTAAGAAAAAAAATATTTTTTTTCTTCTACCTTTCTGTTAGTAAGACCAAACGCGGCGTTAAGTTTTGCCATTGAACACGCAATGCCAATTCGAATATTTGAAAGGTCGGCATCGAAGTGTCTCAACATTTGACTCTCACTGGTTACTACATGGCACTGGCAGGACACAACATGAAGCTAAAAAACCTATACAACCTTAATAAGAAAACAAATATTAATACTAACGTTAAAAATATATTTTTTAACTTCAAGCTGTATTCCTCACGTAACAAAATAGGCAAAGGAGACTTGGGAACAACATGTTTAGACATTTCTGCCCGAAACTCAACGCCACGCTTTATCTCGTTACCAGCGAAAAATTTTAAATATTCAGTATTTAATTTCCTCGAGTGGGAATCAAACCCACAACTTGTCGCCCATTCTCACACTTGTGACCCAGCGCCATTATAGGCTTAATTAATAACAAATAGGGGAGAGGGGGGTAGCTTTGAACAGGGGCACCTTTGAAAATATGTGTTAACAGAGCTATTTTAAAAAGAAATTTTGTTAGATTTTTTTTGAGTAGTGGCAGCACTAACCTGCACACGTGTCACTTGTCACCGCTGATATATGAGAGCCCGTGGTTGAGTTACGAGGAGTGTTTGATTTTGAGTAAAATTTTATACATTTTTAAATAAACGCGTAAGGATCGCAGGGATCCAA